>JAKJXP020000115.1:0-132972 GCA_022225965.2 Diatrype stigma | reverse complement strand
CAGCACCTACAGCACCTACAGCACCTACAGCACTTACAGCACCTACAGCACCTACAGCACCTACAGCACCTACAGCACCTACAGCACCTACAGCACCTACAGCACCTATAGCACCTACAGCACCTACCTATAATTAACACGCCGTATAAAGCGCAGGAACTTAGGATCTTTAGGAATCACTTAAATTCCTGTTTTGCATAGGCCTAGTAATGAAATAATAGTTGGAAATATTTCATGCATCAAAACGAGAAATTGCAATAAAGTGCGTTACTTCGATTTTTAATGGGGACGCATACAAATGATAAGTAGCAATCTATAATACGTTTTGCTTTTGCAATACGTTTAGCTAGTCCCTGACTACATCCGCGAAGCGGGCAAAATGTGGGTCAGAAGGCGATTAGAGCCCTGACGAGTAATTTCAGAACACGCCAAGATCAACAAGCAGAGGAAAACTGGCCTCAAATCACTAGCCAATGCTACACAGAAATCCTACCAAGCAGCACATGCCCGCTCACATGATACATCCTCGTCAACACCACATCTGCTTTAGACACGTAATGCGTCAATGCGATGCGATGGGGTGCGGTGCGGTGCGATGGGGTGCGGCCGCGGTGCCCTGGGTGCCCCGGGTGCCGTGTCAATCCCTCAAATGTGGGCAACAGATGTGGTCAGCCACTCAGCCCTACTGCTTCATCAAGCGTGCAGGCACGTTGATGGGCACGTTGATGATAGCGCCTAAGAGTTAGCTACACCCACTCAGATGCGAACAAATTCGGATGCCTTCAGTGGCTGCTTCTGCCGTCACTATTCAGGCTTGCATTGCCTACCTAAGGGTAGATTACCTATAGATTACGAGATTACCTGCTTCTACTCACCAGATAAGCACACCGTATACTTTGATGCGAACCACTTGATGCGTGGAATATCAGATCTTGTGCGTCATTGATCTAAATGATTTGCATGCTAAGTATATAAAAGCACATTTGCAATCTACATACGTACTAGGTAGCTCAAAGTCGTGATACCTTCGATAGTCGAAGGCGGCCATCGTTCGTAAATTCGGTGCCTAAAATACAAGACGCCTCTAAACCGGTGCCTCCAAACCATTCCCCGGCTTGCCCATGGCTATCCTCTCGTCGATATCCCCTTTCCAATTCTTGAACTGTCGAGCAGGGAGTTCAAGCTGGAACATCTGGTCGATCTCGGCCACCGTCCTGCCCTTCATCTCAGGGATGTACAACCACGAGATTGCCAGCGCGATGGCACAGAGACCCGTGAAGACGAAACCAGTCTTGCCCTTGAGGTTCCCGGCATCGTAGTTGAAGATGTACGGCAGGACGAAGCTCATCAAGATCGAAGAGACCTGCTGTGCAACGCCGCCGACTGCCTGGGACTTGGCCCGGAGCCGCAGCGAGCTAGTCTCGCCCATGATGGCATACCCGGCCGGCCAGCAGCCCACGCCGCAGGTGATGATGACGAAATTCATCGAAACGCCTGCGTAGAGAATGGCCGCTTCGGTTGACCAGAAGCTTGAGATCCCCATGGACGCCCAGAACAGGCCGGCGATGCCGATCGTGACGATGGTTAACCGCCTCCGCCCCACATACGTCAACACCCAGACGCTAGCGCCGTTGGCGATCAGGCCGAGCACGATGCCCGTGATCAGGAAGATCAGGCTCAGCGACGACTTCATTCCGACCGTCTGGAGGAAGTAGCTCGCGTTCGACAGGAGGTTCAGCCCGAAGAGGGCTGGCACCAGGTTGACGAAGATGATGATGCCCGTGCGCCGGCGGTTCCCCTGGTTGAAGCAGTTTCGGAAGGTCACCTCGCGGTCCTTGCCCGATTCGTTCGAGACGTTGAACGTGATCCTAGCCAATTCCTGGTCGGCGCTGGCTCGGGGTTCGAAAAGCCTCTTCGCCGAGTGGAGGGCCTCGGCCGTCCGACCCTTGCGGACAAGATATGCAGGGCTCTCGGGAAGAACGAAGGACAGGAAGAATGGTGCTGCCGAGAGGACCCACTGAGACGCAAATGCGATACGGTATCCCCTACTCGTCTCGTCGTCGTTGATCGAAAAGACCACCACGGAGCCAATCAGTTGGCCCAGCAAAGTGAAGGTAGGGAACAGCGCCATGGCTGGTCCGCGGAGGCATGTAGGCGCGTTTTCGGAGACGTACGTCAAGGCTTGGACCTTGATGATCCCAACAGAGAAGCCCTGGACGGTCTTACCGACCAGGTAAACACCCCGTCTCGCTTCGGTGTTGCTAGGCGTGTTGGCAATGAAGATTATGATTACGGCGATGGCGGAGGTGATGCTGCCGGCCAGCAAGCTGAACCGCCTCCCGATGCGGTCCTGTAACCATCCTCCGGCGACCGATCCTATGGCAGACCCCAGGGGCCCGAACGCTAGCCACAGGGATAGCCACGTAGACGGGAAACTGTAGTTGCCCTCGTACAGCTCGCCGAAGTCCCGCTGGAAGGCAGGCACGCCGGTTACCGAACCGACGACCACAAGGTCGTATCCCCACAGGAGAATAGACGTCGTTAAAGCCAGGCAGTAAGCCGCCACCTTGGGGTACCGCCGCACTGCTTGGAAGAAAGGTAGGTCTTCCGTCTCTTCAACCGACTTGGCCGATCCCGCATTTTCGTTTCTGCAGCTGCCAGTGTCCTCCGTGTTCTGCGTTAGAGATGCTTTCCTTGTAGCATCGCCGCCCGATGCGTTCGTCGCCTGGTCGTAATTCTCCATCACCGCCATTGTGTCGGATTTTGCTGGTTGTACTATTATCTGTCTCCGGCGTCCGCAGCTCTGTAGAATAAAAGGTGCCACGGCATGAGATATATAAAGGACGAGCAGGTAGGTGGGCCACTGCTGCTTCGAGGGAGATCTTGTTGGACCAACAAGAATGAAGGATCATGGTAACCTTTGCGGGCGGTTGGCACGGAACTTCATATAGGATCTTAGCCAGCCCGCTCTAGGCCTCCGTATTCGAGAACAGCCGCTGTCGAATTTCTCGGTGCGACTATATGACGCCTGCATGACGGTGAACGCCGCCCAAGAGACGAAAACAAAAACCACGTCTACGGTAACCACTAGCTGCTTCGTTCAGGGGCGCCATCGCCAGCCCAGCGGTCGTCGGACGAGATAAGCGAATATCGCTACACCCTCCGCCCCTTGAATACCCCATAAGACTTCCATACCTACCCCATGTAGGTACACAGCTATGCATCAAGTGTAGTACTTAGGCATTGCTATATTTGTTGTTTACTGGGCCACCCCGGCGCTTTGGCGCGGTTCTGTTAGTGTAGTTGAAAGACAGGGGAAAAGGGCATAGGTTAGATCTATATTTGTGCAACAGCGTCATTGCTATTGCTACTGCAACTGTTGACCCGCCACTTACTATATAATGCCTTCGTCGGCTCTTCTCCGACCATGCGGTTCCTTCCATACGGTTGCTTCCGTACGGTTTTTCCCATACACAGCAAAATGATGCGATGCTTGACTTCTCATGTGGGTATAACAAAGCCCGCGATAGAGCGATTCTTTGCGAAGCTCGCCCAACCCCACCAACTCCATGGGGTAGCTCGAGACAACGCGAATCAACTTCGATCTTTTATTTGAGCAAGTAAAGAGAGGCTTGGTATTATCGGACATGGCGTGCACGCAACCACGCACTTCATAGGATTTACTCTCGATACTCCACCACATACTTACGATGAAGGGATGATAGCGTGGCCGCCACGGAATACAACCCTTGGCGGAGGAGCTGTTTGCACGAATGGAATTCACTTTAGGATAAAAGTAGGAGGACCTCGAGGCGTGTTCAGCCATGCCACCAACTCCAAACGCCAAGTTCAGCCATCTGGTAGGTAGTGATTGATGATGTATGCATCCTTTGAAAAGTGTATTATCGGTATGGCTCAGGGTCTGAACCAGGATTCTAATTATATAACAACTCCCCCAAACCTTTAACTATAGTATAGGCCAATCCACTACAATCGTCTTGCCAACTCACCCTTCCGCGGTAGGCATCTCCTACCAGATTACGGAGCCGGCATTCTTTCTATTGCTATAAAATCAAGTCGATATATATCCTACAATCCTGTTGTTATTTGTTTTCTTACACGGCCGGCCAAGGGCCAAATACGTTAGCTGGAAGCCCCGTCCCGGAAGGAAGGAATCGGGGAATGGAGGATCGAAGGATCTCGGGACACGACGCGAGCCTGGGTTACTGTTCTGCACCCATGCAGGAACGTGGCGGCTGCACTGCAGGTAGCGGTGGAACCAGCTAATGAGGTACCGACATATAGAGCTACTAATACTACCCTACCACGTGCGAGCCAGCCATCAAAAGGATTTCTACAGAACGTATTGTGGCGTTGAACCCCCGTCCGACGATGCGCCTTGTGTTTCGGCGGTCAAATGAGTCTGTGGATGGGTAAGTGCTGTCGGAATGAGGAGCAACGACTCAATCAATCGAAGACATGGGCTGGCTTTGATTAAAGGTTTGATGAGAGGGAGAGAATGCGTCCTCCTAGGGCTAGATCATGACTAGGTACCTATAGGCACTTAGTCATTCTCCTAACCAGCAGCCTCTCTCTTTTCCCCCCTCAGAAAGCCCCAACCCGACCATATTGCATGCCCATGTGGCCGTAGAGGTCCGCGCCGCCCATCTTCGCGTGCGGGGAGACCAGGCTCGGCGAGACGGTGTGGCCCCTCCAGCTCGCCGGATCGTCCGCCCCGTCGTCATCGTCATCGCCGAACTCGGACACGCCGTTGCTGTCGCGCCGGACGATCTTCCTCGGCTGGAAGTCGTTGTTGTTGTTGTTGTTGCTGACGTGCCCGAACACCGCGGCCTGCGGCTGCGGCGCGGCGAACGCGCCCGCGTTGACGACGACGGGCCGCCGCCCCGCCGCCGCCGCCCCCGACGCCAGCGGGTGCCGCGGGTGCACTTGCACGTGGTGCGCCGCCCCCGACGCGTCCCGCAGGCGTTGCGGCGCGTGTGCGACTACGGTTGCGGCGGCGCTCATGGGCTGCATCCTGGTGGGCTGCTGCCGTATGGGAGCCGGAGCCGGAGCCGGAACCGGGACCCGGACCGGAGTGGGCATCGCTATCGCTGGGCGCTGCGGCGAGGGGTGGTACTGGACCGGCGCGGGTCTGCTGCGCTGGCTGACTGCTGCTGCTGGTGCTTGGTACGCCGGCTTCGGGGGCGCGGGGAAGGCGACGACCTTGCTGGGCCGGGCCTGCTGCAGCAGCATCTGCTTCTGGTGTTGTGGGCGGGAGTAGGGTGGCTGTTTCTGCTGTGATTGTGGTTGTGGTGGTGGTGGTGGTGGTGGCTGTTGTGGGTGCGGGCGGTAGTAAGGGGGTCCGCCTCGACGCTGCTGTTCCCTCGTGGCCAGCTCCCGGAAGTCGCTGCCGGGGAGCCCGACCAGTGCGTGCCCGAGCCCCGGCTCGATGTACGAGTCCCGTTTGCCCCGCTGTTGTTGTTGCTGCTGCCGCCGCTGGCCGGCCCAGCCGTAGTTCTGCGCCGCTTGCGTGGCGCGCGCCTGCGCTCGCCTCCGCTCGTTGTCGGCTTGCTGCTGTTGCCGCGGACGCGGACGGGCCTGCTGAGGCTGGGGTTGAGGTCGGTAGACCTGCTGGCGGGGAGGCCGGGGCTGGGGACGCTGATACATCTGCTGTTGGGGGCGGTTGTAGTCGCTGGAACTGCCGCAACAACCCATCTTGGCTTCTTGTATTTTTGTATGTTATGTCGTTGTAGTTGAAAGGATACTGCTCCGTTTTTAAAGGGATAAAGAAATATGGGCGCCTCTGATGATAAAACTGTCACTGACAGTTAATATGAACAGGAAAAATAAAGGGTATATGAGGTAAAGATCGTACGAATTGCACTGCTCCAGCAGCTTCTTGATGGAAAATAAGGGTTTGTTATGGTGAATCAAAGAAAGGGGGAAAACATAAACACTAACTGCGCTTCCTTCGGTCCATGGCTGGGGTGTGTGCAGTATCAGATTGATTAAATAGATAGCTTGTTTCATTCTTCTTTGTAGAGAGAAAGAGTGAATGTTCGTTTGTTTGTGTTGCCCTTTGTCTTTAGGAGACAATGTCACTCATGCCTGCTCAAAGGGAATGTTTCCATCGAGGCCTTGTCATATCTTTCAGCCATAGCATTCAATGATCAACAAGGATATTATCTTGGGCTGGGCTGCTGAACATGAAGTTCTAGACTCTCTATTGGTATGCAGACCATTCAATTTCTTGTGTGGCTCATAGCAGCCAGTCTCTTGAAGCAGGTCTCATTGAATTAAACTGAACAATGGTCTATTTAGTCAGCTTGTTGATCAGAGACTGTTTAGTTAGAGCCATTCTAAGCTCTCATCGAACAACCCGATCACTAGGTAGAGAGGGACGAGGATATCTTCACTTGACCTAGAAATTGATAAACGACCTGATCGACATATGAACTGGCAACCATTAAAGCGATGGTAGGTCCGGCCGGAATGATCCATGCCCTTCCCCCCCCCCTTCTTTTACGCTATATACTGAAGGAGCATCACGCGGTAAAGGTGAAGGACCATTAAAGACGCTTTACCGTAGATTGGTTTCCATACCGTTGTTGCTTTTCTGATTGAACTACGTCAGCAGACAAGAGAGCATGGATCCAAGGACAAATATAATAAAAAGTCGGACAAATACATTGTCGACTCGTACGGCGTTTGCCTTTGTTTCGTACGCCCAGAGTTCTTTGTCCAATTGTTCACTCGGTCTAGATCGACGTTGTTGTTCCATTGTTTACAATCGAAATATAACCGCAACAAATCACGACACTAGCACTTGGAACGTGTGCGTACCTACGTGAACTTGACCCGTCGAAACAAGATTCATTATTACGTCGACGTGAACATGCAGCCCCTAGGTTCCATCAAGAAATGGCTGGGCCACAAGAAAAAGAAGACCCAGGGGAGCTCCATCACCGCCGTACTCGCAGCTGACATAGTGAATAGCGAGGTAGAGCGCTCCTACCTATCGAACGGGGTTGCTATCGTGAGCGACTTCACCCCGCAGGCCAAGGGTTCTGAAGCGACGCTCGCGTGGTTGGAGCAGCGCACGCCGGACGCCCTTGGGAGGCTCCTGAGTGAACGAGACCGGGCCGAGAAGCAGAACTCCCGCGGACCGAGAACCAAAGGGACCAAAGAGGTGAAGGATATCCTCATGAAGCCGTGTCGTACCACGGTTGAGCAACTTCAAAACGTCCGCAACCAGGCGGAGCTGACCGTCAGGTACGGCGCGACCACTGGTGCTGTTGTTTACAACCTCGGCAAATCTCTTGGCCGGACTACGAGGTCCAGCGCACCGAAGCTACCCTCCCTCCAGCTGAAGGACTTCAGCACGATGGTGCGGGAGCATCTGGAGCTGGTGAGCCAGTTCCCGGGAAGCAGCCTGAATCCCATGAGTCTCCGTACCTCGCTCGATCCTGGCACGCTAAGGCGTACGAGTACCGACAGGAGTTTGTCCTTGTCGCCGGTTAGGGGGCGGAGCAGACGCCGCAGCTCAAGGAAGGGAGACGGCAGGCGTGCGGACCTCTCCAGTATTGATTCCCGAATGACCGCCAGCGCCGGAAAGGAAACCCTAGACGATAGAGCAGGAAGAAGAGGAGAAGAAGGAGACAACGAGGCGCTGGACCTAGACTCGGACTCTAATGAGAACGATCCTTACGAAGAGGAGGGTTCTTTACAGCCATTCTCATATCATCGCACCCCGGAGGAAGAATGGGAGGCCCGCGAAGCGACTTTCGTGTCCATGGTGCAGGTGTCGACGCAGGTCGTCCGCAAGGTCCACATCAAACGGCCACGACGCAAGGAGTTGCGGCCGATGTCGCGGATCAGCGAGGTGAGTACTCAACCGCAATGAGCCCGGCAACTGCCGAATTGGTCTTTGCCAGGACCTGCTGTAATCGCTTTCTAGCTGAAGACCACGTTGACCATTCTATACATAAGAGAAGGGAGATATAGATAGAAATAGAGAGGTAAACATTGCGTTAGTTTCGGGGAATTTTGAGACAGTAATTTGACATGTGAGACATGCGTGACCTCATGATATTGACTTTGAGTGACTACCTATGTTCGAAGCTCTGCCGACTCTGCCAACCTATAAAGGTCACATGGTTAACCGATTGGCTGACTAGCCAGGCATACCACCCCCCCCTTTTTTTTTCTTCTTCTTTCTTCGTCTGTTCGAAACCCCCTTCACAGGTCCCGCGCGCTTAAGGAAGGGCGATGCACTCGATCTCCACGTCGACGTTCTTGGGCAGGGTCTTGACGGCGACGCAAGACCGGGCGGGCTTCTGGGTGAACCACTTCTCGTACTCGGCGTTCATGTCGGCGAACAGGGCCATGTCGGCCAGGAAGATGTTCACCTTGACGACGCGGTCGAGCGACGAGCCGGCCGCGGTGAGGACGGCCTTCAGGTTCGTGATGCAGGCGGCCGTCTTCACGCCGATGGGGCCCTCGACCAGGTTGCCCTGGGCGTCGCAGGGGATCTGGCCGGAGCAGTAGATGGCCGTCGGCGTCTTGATGGCGTGGGACTATAGTTGCGGAAGCTGCGGGGTTAGGACGCATATCATGGGATATATACAAAGTAACAGAACAAGTTCAAGTGGGTTATGGTTCTCGTACGTAAGGTCCGGCCGCTTGCGAGAGCTGTTAGCATTTAACTAAATCATTCATACCACAGTGCATTGGCCCGTTAGGATCTATGGCTTATGGCTTATGGCTTATGGCTTATGACTTACGAGGAGCGGCGTCCTTGCTGAAAACGGGGGTGAAGTCGGCCATCTTGCGGGAGTGTATAAGGACTGGTGCGGGCGCGGATGCGGGGCAGACAGCTCTCGAAGCTTGGGCTTGGTAGAGGAACAATGGACGATGGAGAAGGGATTGGAAGTTGGCTGCTGCACGTCTTGGGATGGCTCGCAGAACTGTGGGCATAGCTGGCTGGCTCTGACTAAGTTTATATAGAGGGCGCGCAATTCCAAATTATTCCACGACCTCGGGAGGCATGAGGAGAACGTCCATTCATTAGTCAAGGACGAGGAAAAGAGGCTCGAGAAAACAAATCACCTCCGGTTCCAGCTCCGAGGACCCCACTCGGATAGAGGTAGGAGAGGTAGGAGAGGTAGGTACAGGAGGTACACCATGTATGCTCGGATGCACTCCGATACTCCGATGGTATAACGTATATAAAGTATAAGGCGGACCCCGCCAAGAGAGTTGCGTTTACTGACAAAGGCTGTATCATGTATATACTTGTACCATCCAGTACTGTAGGAACCTTACGGACAAGACAGGGGCACAGGCTTATCGATATCAGCTGGGCCTACGTAACTGTTGTGCATAGGTAGGTACTGTACTACATACATACGTCGTAGCCCGAATATTGCACTAAACTAGGAAGAATCTTAGCGTATCGTTTCAGGGGTTTCTGCCAACATTGAACCTGCCAAGTGGCATGAAGAGGATAAGTACAGTACCTATGTACATGTAGCGTAGGGGTACTTCGTAGGGAGGTAGGATTGGAAGGCGGGAGCAGGCATGAGCTTCGGGTCCTTGGAACCTTGGAACCCTTGGAAGGCTGGCCGGAACAGATTGACAACGCCAAATTGTTACCCACCTTTACTTCATTCACCCTTCGACAACCAAACTTTTTGGTCCAAGACGATTCAACCTCCAAGAAGTGTCAATGACACCTCGGCTGCTCGGTGTCTGAATCACTTCTTATTAGAAACTGTTTTATTTCTTATTACTGTGAGTAAACCATTCTATACCTTTCGCGTTTGACTGTTCGATTTGCACACATGCTATTCGTGCCGTTCTATATTGTGCGAGCTTCACTTCGCCCAGACCGCATGTTAGCTCGAGCGTGTCAAGTCGGATGAATCAGTCTTTACTTCGGTCGTTCTGCGAGCTATAGCATAGCTACCATGCAAGCTGGCAAGATGATGTGATAGCTAACATCGTCCTTCATTCATCTTAGACTTCGATTCTTTCCATTTTGTCGTTCGCTGCCTTTTTACACCATGACTTCTCCGCAAGGGAGCTTGCGTCAGCGGAACGTCCCTGCTTCTTCCAAGAAGAAGAGTGACGCTCCTGTTGACGCCGCCCCCCTCGACCGTGTTGAAAAGCCAAAGAGCAAGAAGAGAGGTCCGGGTTCCGAATGGGACTACAAGATCGCATTGGCCATAATAACACTCTTGGCCTTTGTGTCGAGATTCTGGGGGATTGGCCATCCTAACGAGGTAGTCTTCGATGAAGTCCACTTCGGCAAGGTAAGTCGACACTTATCTGGCCCTTTCGTAAGACAAGGGCATTTTGACTGACTGCGTGGCTCTTTGCAGTTCGCCTCCTATTACCTCGAGAGGACCTACTTCTTCGATGTCCACCCACCCTTTGGCAAGCTCCTTTTTGCCCTTATGGGCTGGCTCGTCGGTTACGATGGCCACTTCCACTTCGAGAATATCGGCGACTCGTACATTGCAAACAAGGTCCCTTATGTCGCCTTTCGTGCCATGCCTGCTCTGCTTGGCGCCCTGACTGTGTCAGTCGTGTTTCTGATCATGTGGGAGTCTGCCTATAGTCTTCCAGCATGCGTTGTCGCGGCCGGCCTGGTGCTCCTCGACAACGCGCATATTGGCCAGACGCGCTTGATTCTCCTCGATGCCACCCTGATTTTCGCCATGGCCTGCAGCTTGTTATGTTACATTAAGTTCTATAAGTTGAGGCATGAGCCGTTTAGTCGGAAGTGGTGGAAATGGCTGATTTTGACCGGCTTCGCATTGTCTTGCGATATCTCCGTCAAATACGTCGGTCTTTTCGCCTTCGTCACTATTGGTTCCGCTGTTGTCATTGATTTGTGGGATCTCTTGAACATCAAGCGGCCTGGTGGCACATTGACCTTACAGGAGTTCGCCTTGCACTTTGCCGCTCGTGCCGCTGGTTTAATCATCCTTCCATTCCTCTTCTATCTGTTCTGGTTCCAGGTTCATTTCTCCATCTTGTCGCGATCGGGGCCTGGTGATGATTTTATGACCCCGGAATTCCAGGAGACGCTGTCCGACAATGTCATGCTTGCAAACTCCATCAATATCGATTACTATGACACCATCACGATCCAACATAAGGAAACGAAGACCTTCCTCCACAGTCACGACGCGAAGTACCCGTTGCGATATGACGATGGACGAGTTTCTAGCCAGGGCCAACAGGTGACCGGATACCCGTTCAACGACACGAATAACTATTGGCAAATCCTCCCGGCTGTTGACGACCACAAGTTGGGACATCATGTTAGAAACCATGAGCTCGTCAGACTCCGACATTTGGTCACAGATACAATCTTGATGTCCCATGACGTTGCTTCGCCTTATCATCCCACCAACCAGGAATTCACCACGACCACTATAGCCGATGCTTACGGGTCTCGTATTAACGATACCCTGTTTGAGATCCGTATCGAGCACGGGAAGCAAAACCAAGAGTTCAAGAGTGTCTCGAGCCATTTCAAGCTTATTCACTACCCTAGCAAGGTGGCCATGTGGACGCACACCAAGCCACTCCCTGACTGGGCGCATAAGCAGCAGGAAATCAATGGAAACAAGCAAATCGGTCCAAGCTCGAACGTGTGGCTCGTCGAAGATGTCCCCTCGGTCCCTGAAGATTCACCGCGCCGTGCCAAGGAGGAACGCCAAGTCAAGTCCCTGCCATTCCTTAGCAAATGGTTCGAGCTGCAGCGGGCCATGTTCTGGCACAACAGCCAATTGACTAGCAGTCATCCGTATGCCAGCCAGCCGTACCAATGGCCCTTCCTGCTTAGGGGTGTAAGTTTCTGGACTCAGAACGAGACACGGGAGCAGATTTACTTCCTTGGAAACCCCATTGGTTGGTGGCTCTCGAGCAGTCTTCTCGCAGTCTATGTGGGTATCGTTCTTGCCGATCAAGTTTCCCTCCGTCGTGGCATTGATGCCCTTGACCACCGTAAGTGTTATAAGCATGCCAGATCCCTTTGAGTTCAGCACTAACTTGCAAACCAGGAACCCGATCACGCCTTTATAACTCCACAGGCTTCTTTTTCCTGGCGTGGGCTACCCACTACATCCCCTTCTTTACTATGGGACGCCAGCTCTTCTTGCATCACTACCTCCCAGCCCACCTTGCGTCTACTCTTGTTGTTGGTTCCCTATTGGAGTTTGTTTTCAACGCGGAGCCATCTGCAGAGGAGCCTAGCTACCAGGAGGTCGCATCTGGAAAGAAGCAAAGGACTGGTCCTCGGCGGCATATCTCTGCCCGGGAGAGATTCGCTGGCCAGAGCATGGTTCCGGCATGGATTGCCTGTGCGGTCATCCTTGCGCTAACCTTCGCTGGCTGGTATTTCTTCCTGCCCCTCACGTACGGCCACCCTGGTCTCAGTGTGGAGCAGGTTCAGCGACGAAAGTGGCTCGGCTATGATCTTCACTTCGCCAAATAGACTGGTGATTTACCATAGACAAAAAAGGGTCAAATGATTGACTCCGGGGACGCTGTAGCCAAGTAGAAGTGTACGATTCAGAGGTGTCCAAATCGGAAATGGACATGGGAAACTACTATGTAGGGTCCAAAGGGCTCGGGGCTATAATGAGGAAGGTTAACTAGCTGAATCTAGCTCTGATAATATGAAAAGAGAAAAGCCATACTGTGGACTGCAATAGTGATGAAGTGATATCAAAGCTCCGTTCTAAATCCCTGTATAATCCTGTAGAGATTGGCATTTTTGTGTTCATTATAAGCAACGAATTCGTCAAATACTCAACCAAGATAGCCATCTACACAGGTACGTTTGTTTCAGCTATACTCTCGGTTGTCTGCAGCACCAACGCGCACCAGGATTTCTTTGTCTCCCCCAACACTATACCGTTTTGAATGCCAACAATCTCCGCAGTTCTGAGCCCAAGCCTCTCAACGTCAAGCAAAACGAACATGCTAAAATGCCGTTGGTGGTTCGACCCGTGGAGCACGCCGACGTAGCCCAATGCATCAACATCCGCATCGCCAGCCTTGGGTCGCTCGTCATAGGGCGCCCGCCCCCGTATCCGGGGTACTTGCAACAGCAAGAGCCCGCGCTGCACGAGGACCTCGACGACAACCGTCGCCATCGATACACACACCACCTCAAGGTGCTCGATATTCCCACGGGGCTTGCGCATGAGCACGAGCACGAGCAGGGGGTCATCATCGCCTACGCGAAATGGGAGACCTACGAGCACAGGCGTCCGGACCTCGACACGCTGAGACAACAGAAACAAAAGCGATCTATCAAGCAACCCGAGTCCGAGCCTGGGCCTAAAGTCAGAGCAATGACGGCGGACGGCAACGACGGGCTCGGCCGGCTGAGAGAAGCCCGCCAATGAGTATTTCAGCCGTTGCAACGGCGGCGAAATGGGAGAACGTCCGCACTTACGTATGTGGCTCTTCCAACAACGCGTGATGCTCCGGGGAAGAAGATCCTGGATTCTGGAATAGCCCACCCACGTACCAACTGATTTGGCATCTGACTTTATGCATCACCTACAAACTTGGAGCTGGAGGCTCACATTCTGAAAGTATTGCAATATTTAGCTGACCCTGTGTCCTTGGCAGTCCTGGCCCTGCTAGCTACGGCCCCTGAACAGCGGTGCCGGGGCGCCGGAGGGCTCCTAGTCCGCTGGGGTATCGACCGGTCCGAAGCGACCGGCCTCCCGTGCTACCTCCAGGCTTCCGAGCAGGGGAGACGCCTGTACCGCCACCACGGGTTTCGGGATCTCGACACGGTGGTGTTCCATCTCGCGGAGTATGGACTGGATGGGGTGGAGCGGATGACCGAGATGATAAGGGAGCCGTCTACTGTCATCGAGAAGTATGGAAATCCCACTCAGGACGGTGGTTGATTTAGTCCGCCGATGGAGACGAGGTTATTCGGACATGGGACTTGTAACGGGTGCTTTTTTGTCCTTTCATCCGCATGCGTACCGATCCCCAGACCTCTCGCTAACCCTTAACACTGCCCATGATAACCAGAAACCGGTTATAGCTCCCAATTGACGACCGTGTACTGATACTCATGAAATTTCGCGTTTCTCACAATATATATCCTTTGAATTACGTTCGACTTTGGAGATGTTGACGTATTGAATGCAAATCATCTTGGATATCTGATGCCCTTCGTATGTAGCCATCTAGGATGGCGATTATGCATGCAAACACCCCTAGTCTATAATGTAAGTAGTGACATAGCTTTATTGAGCTCGGTAAGTCTCCCAGGCACTGTACATGCGCTCCTCCTGATCCGCAGTGAATTCCTCGTCACCAGTAGCCTGGGTAGGAGTGTCATCAACTAGATCGCCGCCGGAGCAGCCGTACAGGAACGTATGGAAGAGGCCGAACCCATGGCCATCCTATAGGTTCCGTCAGCAACTTTACACTTCGCACAGAATCTGACACCAAGGGTATATATAAGTCACCTCGTGCGGGACTGTGCCACCTAGGTTGTAGGGGGCCGCGCTAACACCCGGCACGGACGCAGCGTCGATGACGCATCCGATCCGTCGAGGATGAAATCCTCCGAGCCCTGCGCGAAAGTTGCCAGGGAAGTAGTTGTAGCCTAGAGCCTGGAAGTTCGGGGTGCGCAAGAAGTAGACGTTGAGGGTGTTGTAGTCTCCCTGGCGGGGCTCCTGCTTATAGGCAAGCTCGTCTTGGTCGTCGGCCTAGTCGGCGTTCACGGTCTCATCCTTGCCTAGGAGGTTGAAGCGTAGGTAGCATTTACCTAGTACGTCGAGCTGGTTGTCTATTTGTTGCTCCTTCATGAGAAGTGCATCAGTCCATCGAAAAGACAGAACGAGATACGGTGGGTTGCGTATCCATCATCTTCAGACTCCGACGCCGCTACAACGTGGCAATAAATATCGGCTGTGATGCTTGCGAAGGAACGCGCCTCAAGAGACCAGCGATATCTTCGTACTCGACTCCAATGGTCTTGCACAAACAATCTGGAGAGCCGGGGAGCTTGGCGCCAAGTTGTTAAACTTGCAACTGGCAGTATATGTAGCCGAACACATGCATGCTGCGTAGAAACAGGGGAGTCGACCGCAGTCTCATGTTGCTGAACAAGCCATAGTTCTAAGGTTGAGACAAAGAAACGACAGCATACCTGGAATCGTTAGGGGTGGGATCGGGTACCTAGATTGTGTCATAACCATGAACCTCATCTTGCCGAGCAGTCAGATGTGACAAAATCTTTATGAGAAACCCGAACTCGGGGTAAGCCAGCGATAGTGATAGTACGTAACATCAACCCATTAAATCCCTATCTATGGCTTAATACAAATATTTGAGATGAACCTCATCATAAGTCTCGCGTTCCTCATCCGTCATATTAGCCCTGAGCCTGTCGCGTTGCTTGTTCTTCGTTACCAATACCCCGAGCGTGCACATTACGAGGACCATGCCGAAAGCAGTAAATCCGAGGCCGACGGAGAAACCCGTGGGATATTTCGGCTGCTCCGAGATAATGAAGACGTTGGTAGAAACGAAGTTCGCGCAGTTGCCGAACCCGACCATCCAGGCCATACCGACGGCGAGATACTTCTGGCCACGCAGATTCGCGCTCAGCCATGCTGTCATTATCGCCATCTGCGGGAACGTCCCCGCCGCCATGAAAAACAGCGCCATATACCTAACTCCGGCTTGAGGCACGTAAACTTTCATGATAACCCAACCGATGAGCTGGAGACAACAGGCACCAAAAATAAAAGGGGCGCGGAAATTGACATGGGCGGAAAGCCAAGTCAGCGTGAACGTGGAGACGATGCCAGTGGCCCACACCGGCATCGTCATCAACTGGGCGACGGTGGATTTCCAGCCCAGCTCAGTCAATATGGTCGGCGAGAACGAGGCGACCGAGGCCGCGGTGATGTCGCAGCAGAAGAAGGACATCGTGAACATGTGGATGCGCCAGTCCGTGAGGATCTTCCAGATCGGCACGTTGTCGATGGCGGAGCCTTCGCTCTCGGGCCCGCGCGACGCCTCGAGCTGCGATACGAGGTGGGTCCGCTCGTGGGGCTTCAGGAACCACGACTGCGCGTGCTGGGGGAAGTTGGGGCAGAGCAGGAAGACGAAGACGGCGACGGCGCAGGTCATCAGGCCCTCGATGATGAAGACCCAGCGCCAGCCCTCCAGGCCGCCCGCCCCCTCCAGGTCGCTGATGGCGTACGCGAGGAGGCCGGAGAATAGCGGCCCGGCCAGGGCGAAGTTGAAGAACCAGGCGAACCGGACGGCCGCTTCGCGTTTCGTGTAGTACATCGAGATCATGTAAGTTGCGCCGGCGGGGAGGGAGGCTTCGAAGATGCCCATGAGAAAACGGGTCCCGAGGAGACCGCCGTAACTACCGGTCAGGCCCTGGCACATGCCAAGGACGCCTAGGCCGGGTTAGCATATATCGTCATCTAAGTGCAAGTGCTTTGATGTCCATGCTGAGCTTACCCAAAATGAAGGTCTGGGCCCCGAGGAAGATACCAGGGCGAATGAAGTTCTTATGGAAAATCAAGTTGGCTGGCACTTCGGCGAGCACGAACGGGACATAAAATATCCACAGCGCTGTATTGAAGCCGTTCTCCGGCATGTTCAGCGTCTCCTCGAGGCCGTTGGGCTTGCCGATGCCCAGACTCCTGGCATTGGCGATGTTCGTCCGGTCCAAGAACAGTAGGGTATAGAGAACGCCAGTAAAGGGAATGAGGACGAGGTCTCTCTTCCAGCGGATGGCCCGGTCAAGCTTGGGATCATGGCCGGTAGCGATCAAGGCGGGCTGCGCGACGACGCTGTGCGACGATCCTTCAACACTCTTCTCGCTCATGGCCGTGCCTTGCTTGTCGTCCGACATGACTGCTGTTCGTCCCGGTTATTACGACATGCCAATACAAAGTAACGTAGGCGTAGGAGGGGGATCCCTTTTCGAGCTCTGGGACGCGGCAAAGCGCTATGTGCAATGAGAAACAAAATGCGCGAAGACGAAAGATAGCTCCTTCGAGAACAACAGACCAGACAGCACGAGGAGACCGGGAGAAACAACATATAAGAAGATCGGATACTTCGTAGGAGGATCTAGAATATTTACCTTTACGTATTGTTACCAGGATTGCTCTCTGCAGCTTTACCCTTTCGGTGTAAGTCGCAATATAACCCCAGACCGCGGGAACTGATGGCCTGCAGCTAAACCCGTGGCAGATTCTTTAGTCCATAGATGAACAATTGCGATTGGTTATAATCCCTGTCTATAACAGACCGGGATACTTGAAGACGAGCTTAGAGCTTAGCTGACGGCAACTATTGCCCACCCAGCTACACTAGGAACCCCTGATTTTCACTAATCAACCCGATACATTCTGCCGTCACCGTGGCACGTCGACCTCGTCTGGGATTTTGAGTTCTCACTAGGCTAAGCCCTATCTTCGGGGCTGACTTGAAGGCAATGGAATAGTGAGATGGTAGGGAGAAAACTAGATATACCTTCGCCGGAATATAAAGATATCATGAAGCTATCTACATGGGTAGGCACCGCAGTTGTGAACAACAGCCGGCCAAACTCACTTACGCCGCCCGCTCTGGGTAGCCGGGAGATCCTTACGACGCCACAGCACGCCGTTAGAAATAATGATTAATCGCTATTGGTTCACCTATGCCCCTTGCCTTGCCAGGTTGCCGTCGCAATGTCGCATACATATGCCACGCGTAGAGGTCGACCGCCGTTTGCTGTCATATCTGGCTGAGCCGTCTCATTCGTTTCATTTGCGCATATAACACATACTAGGTAACTAATCAGATCGCATGTATGTCCTGCCGTTAGCGATTTACTCCGTGGAGTGTAGTATGATGCAACCGTCGCGGTCTGCGAGTCGCGTATATATGCCTTGGAACATGCATAGTTATGCACCGGATGGCACGGATCAAGGGATTATCGCCAACTACTCCACCATCCCCAATCGAGTATTTATATACGAAAAATAAATTAACTATGTACTTGTGCAAGCCAAGTCAGCTGAATGGGAAGTGTACCTTGATCACGATGGTGGTATCGCAAAAGGATTGTACCAGCAACTTGTTTTCGTTGGAAATATCATCGACCACTTACGAAAGTATGCAGTTGCTCAACCAACCTGCCCAACTGCTTATGCCAAGGTCGCATAACGAAGCGACAAAGGCGATATATTGATCGGCCGGTGTTTCATTATGATAGGTCGCACGGCATATTGGCGCCAGGAATCATGATGCCGCCCAAGCATGGCTAGACACGGCCGGCCCGCATCTCCCGTCGCGTCCACCACATACTCCTCGGCCCGCTAGTATGAAGAGACCGGATGATAGGACTAATACAGTATGATCACGGGGAGCTCCACCCCCCATAACGGTTCAGGTTTAGTAAGTGAGAACTAAAGATGCTCCTCTACGATTGCGGTAGTTGTCCTATGACGTACCTATAATTGTAAGAATTAACCAAATCAGTGATGCCATCTAAGATTGTCAGCGTGCTTCGTATAGATAGACATGGATCAAGCAGCGATTATGATGACAATGGTAGGTAGGTAAAGTTTCAATAACGAGCGGAATGCTTATGACATCTCGACTTTCAACAGTTAGGTATGGAACTTGACATTACAATGCCCCTTATTGTACGTTCCGGGAATAACATCATCCCACGATCATCCCAAATGCCATTTAGAGCCAAGAAATGGCCAAGCCATCCTTCCTACCGAAGACCTGGTCGCAGGGAGTCGTAAACAGTCTAGCCCACCTGGGGGAACCTGTGGGGGTGGATGCCATGACTCCTAACCTTTGGTACAGACAGCCCAAGAATCGTACTACATGGTTCATGATACTTGAGGTGATGCTACCACAGGCGAGGTGACCGAGCTGTCTTTAGAGTACGGCGGGCAAAGTAACTGCCCTGCACACAAAAGATGACTGGGTTTGCGTATATAGGAAGAGACTTATATAAATTAGTCTACGGGTCTAGAAGGGTTCCATACCGTAACCTGCCATTTATAACAATAATAATTAATAATTCGATTAGCTTTATAATTGCGCCGCCGCTTTATTTCGAATTTTAATTCGAATTTTTTATAAGTATTTCTTAAGTTCGATTTATTAATTAATTGTTATTTATTTATAAATTCCGATATAATGGATTTTAATAATATTCCTATATTTATTTTTATTATTTAAAACGCGCTTTTAAAAATCGTCGTTGCGGATACCGAAAAACGCGTAACGCGTTTTTTATTAAAGGCGCCGGCGGCCTTTAGCATAGTATTAAGAACCGATATTGTCGGTTCTTTATTGCCGGCCGCGAAATTTATAAAACGATTATGCGTAAATACGGCTGGCGAATTTTTTGAATTCGTTTTTTCGACCGAAAAGCTCGACTTTTACGAATGCCGGCTTAAAGTACGTAAGGTCGAATTAAAAAAGTAAGAATTACAAAATAAGATAACCCGCCGGTATTACGAAAAGAAAACCCAAAAACGCGTTCCGAATTTAAACGACGAGATTAATAAGTATTTTAATATCGTAATAAGTATTGCAAATATATTTCCGAATATAAAAGTACGTTATTGTTACGTAATACAGTAGTTCCTAGGATTACTCAGTACTACGTACCTTTACCTAGTACTGCCAAGGACTATATAGAAGTCCTTGGAGTCCCTAGTACTCCATAGCAATTCATGCTTTTACTACTTCATAACTTTACCCCTATACTGGTGATAAGTAGTACGGAGCACTGTATAGCGGTGCTGTGCCCTTATATACAGTCGACGTTATCGACGCCGCCGGCATTTCTAGCTAGAAGTAGGAAGTCCGGGACGTCCATAATAGTTATGTAATGCAGATATTCGAATTTAAGTTTAAGCCTTTAAATTTAATTAAGTTCCGGATTAATGTTTATTCGGAAATGCAAAACGAAATTTCGGACGTTTATATCGTTAATTCCGAATTTCGGTTCGTTTTTAATATTAGGAAAATTTTTTATTACGGTTTCGATTTATATATATTTTTTTTAATATTTCGCCCGATACATGAAGATTTATGTTCGTTTTTTCTTAATATATCCAAACGTATGGATAAGTATAATGCGTTTTGCCGGATATATAGCGAAATACGAATAAGTTTATCGGATAAAGTATATATTTATATACGTAATGATTCGCATAATTTCCGTAATAAACTTCGGTTATAACGCGGCAAAATAAAAAAACGAAAAACCGGATTGGATTAATAAGTTTTTTCTTTTTAGCGCTTTTAAAACATATAACGGAAACGTTTCGGCGTCGCTTAAGGCCCGAAAGATCTTTTAAGGGAATATTTGTTGCAATTAAAATAAAAACGAATATATTCGGGGAGCTTCCGGTAATAAATACGAAAGGTTTTATAAATGCCTTAATTATAACGGAAATTATAAAATAATAAAATGCAATAACAAATCCGAATAGGATTCGAATATTATTACGTTCGGTTTTAGCAATTTGCCCGTAGCATCGAAAAATCCGGAAATAATTCAGTTATTCGTTTGGATATATAACTTTTCTTTAGCTAGGCCGGATATTAATATATCTTTTTTTTTCGAAATCTTTTTTATAAGCGAAGGTTTTTTTCGGAACTTGTTGTTTTTCTTAATTGCCGAAAAATAAAGGGTCGCTTTCGGGCGTTATTTCGGAAAATTTCTTATTTTAATCGACGGCATATTTATATACGGTATTTAATTCGGTTATACGTAATAATTCTTATCGGTAATTTCCGGGAATTTCGTAATAGCTTACGAAAATCCGGCGATAATTTAATAATAATTAAAGAGCGATTTTATATTCGGCCGTATCGCTTTCGTTTCGTTTTTTTTGCCGCTTGGCTTTGTTTCTTTTTCGTTCGGCCTCGTGCCAAAATCGGACGGAAAATAACGTAAGATATATTATTTTCTTTACTTTCCGAAGGATTCGGTTAACGACTAGATTCCGAAAATAAGTGTTACATTTAAATATATTACGATCGAAAACGTTTTCGATTTCGTACGCCGTTTCGGTAAGGGATTCCTTTTCGTTAAAAAGAACCTTAAAAACGCGTTTCGCATAATGTTCGTAGCGGTATTGTAACGTCGGCTATTCGGTTTCGAATAACGCGAAAGGTTTTATTACGAAAATTACTTTTTATTTAGCTTTCGTATAGTTCCGTATTTATTTAATTTATTTGTAAAAGCCTTTTATTAAATGCTTTTCGTATTGCTTATCGAAATATTAATTGCTTATTATTTCGACGACTTTATTTTTGTATTTATTTTCGGAAAAATCGCGATTTCGTTGCATTTTTTTTATAACAAATTAATTGCCGTATTAGGAATTCTTCCGAATTCCGGAAAAAACGGTTAAAGCATAACCTTCGAAATTTTCGAAATCGAAATCGATATAACGTCAATAAGCGCCCGTTTATCGAAACGGAAATTTACGAAGGCCAATAAATTAGTTATTAATGCCTTTATTATAGGCATTTTTTCCGGCTATTAAGCCGAACGGATCGCCGGCTTTTTAAATTTTTGCGTAACGGTAATGCCTTTAAATAAGCCCTTTTTATACGGAATCTGGGGCTTTTTCGTTTTTATATATAACTTACGTTTATAACGTCCGTTTAATAACGGCGCCGTAAAGGATTTATAATAATAAAGGGATTTTTTTTAGGATTTTAACGGTATTTACTTATTAATAAATTCGGATCGGGCGGTTTTTTATTTATTTACGGATTTTTCGAAATCCGCATTTGGGAATTTTTAATACCGCGGAAGTCCGGTTTAAAAAAATTAACGTACGAACCTGTTCATTTCGGTTATTTAAGCTTTTTATCGCCCATTTGGCGAAAACGAATTGTAATTTCCAATTAATATTTTCGAATTAATTGCGATTTAAGAAGCCTTTTTGTTATTCGGCTTAACGTAAGTATATAGTACGATTATCGTATATACCGATAATATAATGGCTTAATACGGCTTATTTAGCCTTAAAATAAAGGCGACCCTTTTAATAAATGCTTTTTGCGACGTTTTCGTTTATTCGGCGGGATTCGATATTAATTTTATAGCGGTATGCGTATTATTGGCCGAAAATATATTCGCGGATGCGTTTTTCCGACGGAACTAGTAATCGATTATTAATTTATGTTTTAATTAATAAACGTTTATAATATTAAGTTTCCGAATAATTTCGTAATACGAATATTACGAATTTCTTTTAACGAGAATTACGTAAGGTTATTTTAAATCGGGTTCGTTTCGAATATTCGAAAAACCTATAATATAACAATACGTTCGTACGAATTATAATATCGACGGTACGTATTTATACCGTAATCGATAATAATAATTACTTTTTCGAAATAAATATTTAATCGAACTTTTAACCGAATATAAAACCGGCTTCGGGGCTTTATAATAAAGAAATACCTAATATTTATATATTCGGCATACGTCGATATAAATTACGATATAATAATTTTCGAAAATGCATACATAAAACGCTTAATATAAAAAACGAAATATTTATTTTTATACGAACCGGTACGAACCGAAAAAAAGCCCTTTATTTTTAAAGCTACGCTTTAGCGGTTCGTTAATTTCGAAGCAACGGCGGACGAAAATTCCGTGGATATATTTGCGATTAATGCCGCTTTTATAACGGCATAAACAGGTTTTTTCCGTTTAAGCGAGATTATATATATCGAAACTAATGCCGGCGATTCGGTTCGGTACGGATATAAAAAGTTCTTTTTATTTTGCGTTATCCTTTTCGAACGGAAGGACTATTTCCGGTTATTCCTTCGGTTTAATAAAACGAATCGGAATAAAAACGAAATAACCTTAATAATAAGGGTTATAAATAATATTATATGTCTTTATTTTTATATGGCTAAATGGTTACGATAAAATTTAAATCCCGAATATAACTTAAGCCGATAATCCTTATTTCGTTTACGGAACGGCGTTTTTATCCGTAAACGCGCTTTTGTTGCATTTCGGATTCGCCTAATGCGAATCGGAATTTTCCTTAATACGTATTCGGGCCATAGTTTTTGCCGGAAGGCCGCATAATACGCTTTCGATTCCGGCATAAGCGAAAAAAACATTAAGTTATTAAGCAAATAATTTTTCGATATCGTATATCGGTATTATAAAACGTTTTTAATAAGTTTTTTATATTTATAACGTTATTTCGTACGTAAATAATCGAAAACGAATTAATAATTCTTTTTTTATATTTAAAAAAAAAAATAAGTAAAATAAATTAAATTGTTTTAAGCCGGTCGTAAAAATAACTTTCGGTTATTTTTATAAACGTTATAATATTTTTATATAAAGGATTTACGTAAGCCGTTATAAGCCGTTTTTATAATACCTTTATTTAAAGGTATCGCTTAAATAATTAAAAACGGCCTTTACGAATGCAATAATAGCCTTACGAAACGTTACGTAATAACGCTTTTCGAACGTTATAACGGCCGGCTTTTAAAAGGGCTTATATTATTAATATATTATTTCAATATTCTTTAATCGAATTTTTAAAGTAATTTATAAATAAATTAATTTACGAATCCAAAAAAATTTCATATCGTAATTTATTATTTATAATAATAACAATTAATAATTCGATTAACTTTATAATCGCGTCGCCGTTTTTTTGCTTATCGTTTTTATTAACGCTTGCGGTTATAACGAACGGAAAAAGGAAGATTTTAATAAGGGGAATATTAATAAGGGAATTATTTATAGGTTTTAATTTATCCTTTATACGTATAAGGCTGCTTTAAGCCGGTTGCGAGAATAGCTTTCGGCTATTTTTACGAGCGCTATAATACCTTTATGTAAGGGGTTCGTATAAGCCGTTATAAGCCGCTTTTATAATATCCTTATCCAAAAGTATCGCTTAAATAATTAAAAGCGGCCTTTACGAATGCAATAACAGCCTTACGAAACGCTACGCAGCAGCGCTTTCCGAACGCTGCAGCGGCCGGCCCCTAAGGGGGCTCATATTACTAATACACTATTCCAATACCCTCTGATCGAATTCCTGAAGTGATTTGTAGACCGCCATCCACGTGGTCTAGCTGGTATGGGAGGAATAGTTCAGCCCGAAATCAATCGTGAAGCAAACGTTAACGATGCCTTGAATATCCTTGAATCATTAACATTTTAAGTCGGGATCATCATTTATATACCTCAGAAAAGACTATGTTCCGAATATGGGGAGAGACTGGGTAGCTCGTGACACAGCAACTAGGATGATTCTGATATTATCCGGAAACTCGACACGCAATATCAGATTAGCCGGAGCAACCTCGCATAGCCGCCTACCTAGCATCAATGCTGATTTTGCAGATTCGAATAGTCGAAGCCCTACCCAGATGCCTCATATTTTTTTATTGACTTACCTGGCATGCGTCACCCATTATGTCGCTATACAGCAAGAATGCGTTCAGCTTCGCCACTGCGACAGCTTTATTCGTAGCCTTTTTAGCGCTTATACTGGACGCGAAGAACTTCAGATCAGCTATTACGGACTACTTCGTAAAGGGGTATGTCAATAGTCTTGCGCCGATAGACACTTATGACTGTTTGGCTCATAAGTATAACATCGAAATCATCTCTCTCGACCCATTACTTCTTTACATTCGCGATTTTCTGAGCCGTGATGATATCACCGACCTCCTTAAAGCCGGAGAAAATCAGTTCAACCCTTCGGAGGTATACAAAAACGGGGTTCTAGTAAAAAACACATGGTGTGTAGGAAACAACTTGACCTCCGAATCATTCATTCACCATTGACTAGGACGTGCTAGCTAACCAGACGCATAGTACGTGATTGTCTCCAATTGGCCGCCTTTTGAAATAGACCTGCAACGGAAGCATCGGTCTCGGCACATGGGAATTGACGCATCAGATGATAGATCGGACCTCCTCAAGTGCCCGGCTACGGCGTGACGACCCGTCGGTCCGCTGTGTCCTCGAACGATCACGCAGCTTCATAGGAACAATCCTCGACCCAGCCGCTGACGAAATGGGCGTGCCTCAGTTGGTACGATACGAACCCGGCCAGCAGTACGGCCTCCACCACGACTGGTTGCGTGTGCCCCAAGCGGCCTTCGACGGTTCCCCGCGGACGTTCAACCGAGTGGCCAGCTTCTTCGCTATCCTCCGGGACAACTGCACGGGCGGGGAAACGCACTTTCCTTTCGTCAAGACGGCTGCTCCTCAACCTCAGAGGGGGCAGGGGCGCGACGAAGAAGGGGCGGCGTCGTCCTCGCCACTGTGGCGAGAGCACGAGGACGGCGGCCTGGCGTTCACACCTGTGGCAGGGAATGCGCTGTTTTGGGTTAATCTGTTTCCGAACGGGACCGGCGATTCGAGGACTGTCCATGCCGGTCTACCGGTTGTTGAAGGCGAAAAAATTGCGATGAACATCTGGCCGAGGCAATATCGTCCGAACAAGTTACCTTCATGATATGGAGAAGGTAGTAGTGATAGGCTCGACTGCTTATGGCTACTGTAAAGTACTATGGCACGAAGCGACATACTATCTCTCAAGACACACAATGAAGGGTGTTGGACTTAGGTACGGGACGGATTGTGCCACACTGAAACCGAGGCTATGCACTGTCAGATTCAGAAAAGGGGTAAAAGTGGAGACGCAAATCGCTCACGATAAGCTCTTCATTGGAACGTAGGTTAAGTTAGATAGGTGATTGTTGTTCAAAAAGAATTCGATTACGTATGTAATCATACTTGAGATTACTTATGAGAAAGAGAATGTTGTGTAGTCAATGAAGCGAAGCCTCTTTTTTTTTTTTTTTTTTTTGGGGGGGGGTTGCTTTCCCTTCTTCCCCCCTCGTTATCTCTATGGACGTCTATGAGGCCAGCATCTGACTGAGTTGATTCATTATGACTAATCTACATCACTGATAAGAGGCATCGATACCACTGAAAAGCAATGAACATGATAGGTTAGAGGTTGAGTCAGCAATTAAAGCACTTGTAAGTCCGGTTGAGTGGAATGTCTAGAGAGCTGGCCTTATGTTGGATATTTCTAAAAATTTTGTATCTGCTCTTCGGCAGCCACTTTTAATCAAACGGCCAGGACTTCTGCCTCAGTTCGTTTTCTCAGCCCGCCAAAAAACCGTCTTTGCTCAAATATTTTCACATCATCTCCGTTGAATACCTTACCCTCCTTCTTCGCCCTCCTGATGAGTCTACGGACTCTCATCACGTCATACTCGGTGTTCCTCGTAAGCCACCAAGTCCATAGATTCGCGAAAAAGGCGGCCACGGTTCCGGCAGCGGCAATGGCGAAGGACTGCTTGTAACCATCATATGCCCACTTCTGCTGGAAGAGTTGCGGTGCCGTCACAGTGCCCACCTGGCCGATGGCGTTCTGGAATCCCAGAGTGAATGCTGCACCAGTTGAACCGCGAAGTGTGGCTGACCTCCATGCCCAAAACGGGATAAAGTACACCGACGTGAACATTGTGCCCAGAACGCACGCGATATAAATACCAATCTTCGAGGTGAGGGTGAAGAAGAGCACGAAGCATATGACCATTCCGGTCATGATGAACCTGTATCACTATCGTCAGAGGTAGACACCTTTTGGGCAAGAATATGGTATACCATACATAATGTAGAGTGGCCGGACGATGTATGCCTTTCCAAGAAACCAAGCCGAGAATATAAGCCCGAGTATTGCAGCTATGGCGGGAGGGATGTTTAGTAACTGGTTTTTGGGGAGTGCTGTAAAGCCCAGGTTCGTCACAATTGTAGGAAGATACCAAGTTAGAGCGTAGTTTCCAAAGTTGACCAACATCTGCGAGAGCATGAAAGACCATATCAGGGGTGACTTGAGAGACACAATGATTTCCTTCTTCGAGAAAAATGGATCACTCGTTAAGGGTGCATTTTCAGGTAGGCGAACCTCGATGAACTCCTGTTCCCGGGGCGTAAGCCATCGATTGCTTCTTGGGGATTTCGGGTAATCCGGCAATATGTAGAAGACTGCACCGGAGAAGAAAATGGTGAATATGCCTTCGATAAGGTAAACCCTGTAACAGACAGTTAGACGAGCAGAAACTTTCGCTGATAACTACAAGTCTTACCATCTCCATGCACTGAGGCCGCCAGCTCCATTGATATAGCTGATACCATAGCAGAGCAAGGACCCTACGATGTTGGCGAAGTTTTGGATCGTGAAGAACCAGGCTACCGGTCTAGCCATCTCATCCGTCCTATACCAAGCGGAGAGCTGAACCATGACACCAGGGAACATTCCAGCTTCGAAGGTACTAACAGAGTATCAGCCTGAGTAGATCTTCATCACTAGGAAGGTTTGATCATGAAGCGTCTTACCCAAGAAGGAATCGCAATGCGTACAGTCCCTGGCGATTTTGAACAGCAGCATGGCAAGCTACGATTATGCCCCAGCAGAGGAAGATTCGAGCCTGCCATACATGCGGGCTCATTCGCTTTAGAAGGAGGTTGCTCGGCGTTTCGAAGACTATATAAGCAATCTACCTCAAGTTAGACATGATATCCTGGTGGTATCTTATAACGTCGCCGAGACTTACACCATAGATCGACTGAACCCAATTGTACTGATTTGCAGTCATACCCAATTCTGTAATGACATTACTTGGCTCTCCGACCTGGAGGACTTTGACGTTGGCAGCATTGTTGGTGTCGATCTACCCAGTGTTAGCCAGTTCAGATGGGACCATTATAAAGTGATACGAAGTTACTTTGGTTGGAGCTCACCTGCTTGATCATATACATAAGACCAATCAACACGAAGAACCGACGGTCGACTTTTTTCATTATAGCCGCCCCTTCTGCAGCAGAGAAGGTCTCCAGGAACCTCGCCTTAGCATCCCTGTCATCGCGTAGGTGTGTCTCGTCGGCTCGAGAGACCGTTGCATCGGCCTCTTTGCTTGTCGTGTCCTGGCTGGTGCCGATGTCTGGGGCAGATCCCGATGATGAAGCCATGTTGAGACGTTGCATATGCTCTACAAACGGTTGTTTGCGGAATACCAAGGACGTACTGGATGAATATAACAGAAGTCATGACTTCGAGTCTTGTTTTCTACGATCGACCCTCTCGGCCTACACCCGACTTACCGGGTATCTGGTACGAAAACATCCACCGTTTATCGCAGATATCAATATGGCGTGCTAAGAACTAAAATGGTATCCTTGTGATAGGATTCGCCATTTCGGGTGGTTGTGGATGACGTGTTTCACTCGAAGATGGCGCCAACGTGGGGTTCAATGGAACACGACCGAATATCGAACTTCCTGCAGTAATGATCCCGAGAAAGACACAGAAATTGAAAATATCGAAACCAGTCACGAAAACTAGACCGACGCGGGTCGCTACTCTAGAATACCATCATCACACCGCATTATGGTGGAAGAATGGCGAAATGTAACCCCTGACTGTGATCAAGTAGGGTAGTAACATCAGATATGGGAGCTGTTGAGATCGCATCTGGTGGAGGAACCAATCAAGGCATCCTACTGCCATGATATACTATGGTGTCTAGTGAATTCCCCCCAGGAGTTGATAATTTCGTTGCATCAAGTACTATATATATCTTTCCGTGTGCCTTGAGAATATGATGAGTTTCAAACTGCTCTAGTGACTTGTGACTTATCCTACCTATCAGGTGAACGTCATGGTGTCGCCAGAAGCGAATGGAGAGACAGCGCGGGATGGAGGCCGCCCCAAGAAGCAAATCATTCTGAATGGGTTCGACATGTTTACCGTTGGTCATCTATCCTTTGGTCAATGGAGGAACCCCAAAGACCGAGCCAAGGATAAACGACGAGACCTATCGTACTGGACAGACCTTGCCAAGCTTCTTGAAAAAGGTGGCTTTACGTCACTGTTTCTTGCCGACACCTACGGCCCTTACGATACGTGAGTTCAGGCTTCATGATATCTACCATTGCCCGCCTGCTGACGACGATGTTTGTAGATATAAGGGCAGTGCGGAGCCGGCTGTCCGAACTGGAAGCCAATGGCCGATGGCCGATCCCGTGATTGTGAGCTACAACTGTCTTTGTGGATAGCAGTAGGCCTACTTGACTAACATTTTGGATAGCCAATTTCAGCGATGGCAGCAGTCACTGAGCGACTTGGATTTGCAATCACCTCTTCTACTTCATACGAACAACCTTACGTAGTAGCCAAACGCTTCAGCACGCTTGACCATCTGACACAAGGTCGTTTCGGTTGGAATATCGTGACAAGCTGGAAAGAGTCAGCGTCACGAGCTGTAAGAGCATTCTAATCCGAAGAAAGCTACGGCTATTAATCGTCGTAAGGTCGGATTTCCATTGATTGACCATGATAAGCGATATGAAATCGCTGACGAGTACCTGAGGGTCTTGTACAAGTGAGTCAAAGCGAGTTCACTAATCATAGGAGTCTCGAGTTGCTAACATCCTATTAGGCTCTGGGAAGGCTCCTGGTCAGACACGGCTTTAATAGAAGACGCAGAAAAGGGCATTTATGCGGACTATGCGCAGATCCGGACCATTCACCACCAGGGGGACAGGTATCGCGTCGATGCTCCGCATATTGTTGATCCGTCACCCCAAAGGACTCCAGTCCTATTTCAAGCAGGGACATCAGCGTGAGTTAAGATAGGCCCGACCCCTTTATCTGCTCGCTCTCTAAGCCAACTACCTACTAACCTTGTGATCTACCAACGGCCCACAGCGCGGGAATCAAGTTCGGGGCCACCCACGCCGAGGGCATCTTCGTCTCGGCGCTGTCGCCGCACGTGCTCGCGCCGCGGGTGAGAGCGATCCGCGCCGCGGCGGCGGAGGCGGGGCGCGACCCGGCGTCGGTCAAGGTGCTCGCGATGGTGACGCCGATCGTGGGCGCGGACGCGGAGGACGCGCGGCGCAAGTACGACGACGCGCTGCGGTACGTGCTGGTGGAGGGCGGGCTGGCGCAGTTCAGCGCGACGACGGGCATCGACATCTCCAAGTTCGACCTGGACCATGAGCTGACGGCCGACGACGTCTCGGCGCTGGCGCGCGTGCACTCGGCCCTGGGCAACCTGCAGTACCGCGGCGACGACGTGCCGCGGCTGACCCCGCGGAACCTGGGCACGGTCAGCGCCATCGGCGGCATGGGCGCCATGCCCGTCGGCACCGCCGCCGAGGTCGCTGACATTCTGGAGCAGTGGGCCGACATCGCCGACGTGGACGGGTTCAACCTCGGCTACGTCGTCACGCCCGGCAGCTTCGAGGACGCCGTCAACTACCTGATCCCGGAGCTGAGGCGGAGAGGGATATACCCCTCTGAAAGTAGCCCATCACCATCAGGAGATGACAATCAGGGCGAGCGCATAACTCTGAGGGAGCAGATATATGGGAAGGGGCAGGTCCATCTCAGGGCCGATCATCCGGGTTTCCAGTACAAGTATGATACCTACGAAGATACCGTTGCCAAGGAACACCAGTCCGGTGACAAAGAAGCTGCGGACCAACCGAGTTGAACAACTTCCCATCTTAAAACATAGTTATTTACAGTGAGTACGTCGTTGGTCGCAGGTTTATGTTCTCAGCGTTATTATGGTAGTTTTGCACTCTTCCGTACTTCTTTAATTAATCATCCTATCAGAAGATGAGCTGGTGGTCTTCGGGAAGTTGTGCTGGAATTGTCCATAACGACTGCTGTTCTACTAAGTTTCACGTTCGCGTAGAGACGGTGCCTTTGAACAACAGACTTGGTATGCTGGTTCATTGGTGGTCTTCCGGGTAAAGGACTAGGTCACACCCATTTACCCCTGAATTGCTCCACTATTAATTGGATGATGATCAATTGGTGATGATGAGAGCTTTTCCCACCCCTGAAGTTGCGTATTGAGATAGCTATTTTTAAAAATATTTGTTATCGTTTGTGAACTTAGCGTATTAAGACAAGATTCATCAGCTATACCGCGCTTTCAGGTTGAGATAGATACTCGTCAATCAGTATCAGGTTCAATACTTCAGAGACTTCACTCACGACAATATCTGGTAGCTTAATGATAGTGTCTACTCAGAAGAAACTGGTGTATGATGAGAAAGTGACATTCGTAATATTATTTAAAGACCTACCCCATGTATCAATCGAGGACCGGAAGGACTACAGCGGACTTACACAGGACAGTGCCAAGTAGTTCTGTTTTCTCGAAGTCCTCTCAAGCTTCAAGCAATTCGACAGCTTACGCAAAGACCATGTAATGCATAGAAATCAAGTAGTCATGATCAAATAAGCATCGCTTCAATATGTCTTACTATATACAATATAAATGCTATAGATTATAGCTTGACAGTTGGTCACAAAACTTTGGCCTCATATCTCGTAATTTCTAGTAACTCGCTACCTAGGGGGTATGAATACATGCTCCTAAATTCTACCCCGATTGTGAAGCCTAGGGAAACTAATGAACTTGGCTTTTCACTGGCGACCGATATTGAACATGGTGGTCAGAAAGAAATTCCGGGAAGATGTTGGGGGCGAAACTTACTATAATCTATTGGTGGTTATGGATGAAGGCTTCAGCAATGTCAAGAAACTAAATCTCGGTATTTCTTCCTGGATGCACTGTAGCCTATGAAATAACTGCCGCGCTTTCGTTGGAAAGAAGCCTCTGCAGTTCCATGCGATGAACGATCGCAAAGCAACACTTCAACCATTTCTATTTTTAGTGAGACCAAGCCTTATACCTAAATACCCGGTCCGGCCCAATCATGTTGCCCATAATAAAGCATACTTACATATCGGGGTAGCCCCCCTTATATAGCCATTGGTTGGGTATTACACACGGAAAGCGATGTCCCGATTCTGTATTGGAAACTCGATAAGTTGGACGCCACCCATGTCGATATTGGGAGACTTCCTGGCATCTCGGCAGTCAAGCGTAAGCGGGCTGGTTCAATATCGTGCTTCTTGATCAGCATATATACGTACGAACCCGCAGCCCATATCTGGTACAACTCCTGTCTATCACCATCAAGAGATCACCAACCGACCCAAATTCTCTCCCCACAGGATCAGGATGCACTGGACTACTCTCCTCGGCCTCACGGCCCTCGCCGAAGCGGCGCCCCAGTTTGGTGGGCCCGGTGGCCTCACTATGCTGCGGTTCGGTTGCCCGAATGTCGTTATCGACCGACTTGACCCCCTCGTCAACCCTGGCTCCGTCCCCTCTCCACATGTCCACCAGATCGTGGGAGGAAATGCCTTCAACGCATCGATGACCACGGGTGATGTATCCGATGCTGCTTCCTGCACCACTTGCCAGTTCAACCAGGACTTCAGCAACTACTGGACGGCGAACCTCTACTTCAAGGCACGCAACGGTACTTACAAGCGTGTTCCGCAGTCTGGCCATGCGTATGTGTTGCAAAACTTCCTTTCGTCTCAACACTCGGTGCTTCCTTGCGACGAATAACCTACGTGTACTTACTGTTTTCTCTCTAGGCTCCAGTTTGGCGACCAGTTCAGTACCCAGACACAAGGTGGTATCCTTGTGTACTATGTCTCGGCCCAGCCAGGCTCGATTACCGCTTTCAAGCCGGTTGGTTTTACTCAAGTCTGATTACAGCATGGATACATATTGATCATGAACTACAGGGTTTCCGTATGCTCGTCGGCGACCCGATGATGCGGTCGAGACCGGACACCAGCTTGAAGCGGCAGAACTGCTTCCGTTGCTACACGGGCCCCAACTTCGGTGGTGACTACGGCGCGCCGTGCATGGACGACAGGTATGTTTACCACCGTTCGCAACATACCGCCTCAGCTAGCTAAGACGTAATATAGTGTCGACTCGGAGGCTTTGCCTAACAAGGTCTGCCCAGGTGGCATCCGGTCCAACATTCTTTTCCCGACGTAAGTCTTGTGCCATTGATATGCTTTTCATTCACAAAGATGCTAACATGAATGTAGGTGCTGGGATGGAACAAATTTGGACACCCCGAACCACCAGGACCATGTCGCATACCCGACCACGGGTCCGGCCAACTTCCTGAGCTTGGGCGGTGCTTGCCCGTCGACCCACCCCATCAGAATCCCGCAGCTTATGTATGAAGTTGTCTGGGACACCACCGGTTTCAACAACAAGGCAGAGTGGCCCGAGGACGGATCGCAGCCCTTCTATCTCAGCACGGGCGACAACACTGGGCTAGGGCAGCACGCCGACTACGTTTTCGGATGGAAGGATGACTCCCTGCAGAATGCCATGGACACCTCTGGCTGCATGGGTGCTACGTGCGGACCTTTGACGACCCAGAACATCAACACGGCCAAGTCGTGCAGCGTCCCGAAGACCGTCGACGAGGACGAGGATGGTTGGATCCCTGAACTCCCAGGAATGGCTATGAAGATGGCCATGTAGAGAACCCCTCCATCTTCCATCCTCTACGTATCCCATTTGGTCAGCTTCGGTTAGATTGCACTGTGGAATCTGATTGGACAGCAGTTCAGATACCCATATTGCATGCCTTAGATATTAGCCTTAATATACCACACTCGTTTTTAATTGAACTGCTGTAATGTTGCTGTAATAAGGAAGTCGTGGCACATACTCAAGGGGTATGCACAGCAGACTCAGCAGTTGCTGTTGGATCGCCCCCGTTTCCCTAGCTTTGCTTCTGAAATATCACCCCTATCAAGCCTAATACCTATGCGAAGGCCAATCAGAGTCTATAACTAGCTGGATTGATAGTATTTTGATGCTTTTTTCTCTTATGGGGCGTGGGGGCGGAAAGTTAACGGATGATCTACCTGACCCCTCAGCCCCTATTCTAAACCCCTATTCTGCGACTTCAGAGTTGATGATATTGATAGCCCTCAAAAGCAAATATTTAAATGCATACAGCGGCTTCCAACTCCGACAATTGTGTTTCTTACAAGCAAGTCACCAAATAATACACTAAACCCAGTTTCGAGACGCCGCCGTTACTCGGTTACCTCCCTGTACGGAATGCACCAACGATTGATGGATGTATACCAGGCCCAGTCAATAGTATCGACGCTTTATGTTATGAATCAGTAGGTTAGTTACCTTCCATGTAGGCTGCTTTGTTCGAAGTCTACATACCGTCTCAGCTCGTTCAAGCAACCAGAAACTTTTGGGTGTGTGACCAGAAAGAGCCATATCAGTTGTGACCCTTAGTCAGATCCTTGCGCAGATAGCTAGCCAAGCAACCCCAGACCTTGCCAGTCGGGTCCGTATCATACCAGGCGTCCTGCTTTTTATCGTAGAGGACGTAGCCGCGTCGTTGATACCAGTCTTGGTTACTTATCTAAGCATCGTAAGATCTCCGGGTTTTCCGTGTTGGGTGGCTTCAGCGGGAACCTACCTTTGGAATTGGGCGCTTCATTGCTATTCTTCTCGGGCTACCTGGCAAGTTCTCTTCGTTTGCGATGGTCGACAGTGTGATTGCGACAGCCCCAAATCTTTGAGCCGCCATCCTGTATTGTGTGAGTCGATCGGATCCTCCTAGTGATGTCTCCTCCTTTTAGAAATACCTACTCTTCGCAATCTTGCAGAGCGGCTTTACCTAGCCCCGTGCCTTGCAACGAGCTAGAAATATAGAAGGTGGTAAGAGAGTAGACGCCCGTTGACGGGGACGTACGATACACCGGATCGCCAGTCCACGCGTCCAATGATATATGCCCAATTGGGACGAACGTTGGCACCGTTTCATCTCGAGAGACACTTCGGCCGAGTATGGATCTGCATGTGTTTTCCAGTGCTATTGATTCACCAGGGAACGCTGTCACGTGCCGTTCCAATAGCAGCGCCGTCTCTTTGCCGCGGGGAGGAAGGACCTGGAATACATTAGCATATCCATCACCATGAATATAAGATCTCAGTTCGCCTCGATGAAGACATTCTATCCTATAGGATGGCAGGAAGAGGCTACTCACAACCCAATGGAGCCCAATCTTCCCTTCTCGCTGTTGGTCACGCCATTTCTCAACATAGTCATGCTTCCACCCGCAGGCGATCCTTTGTTGGACCATGCGGTCAACATGCTCTGGGGAGTCTGGATCCCAGGGGATGAGAATGACAGAGGGCTGTTGCCTTCCAGGCTCTTCAGCCCTTCCTGTTACATCTGCAGCAATCGCGGAAGGCATTGGTTCTAGATTGACGAAAACTGACTTGGCAATGTCGATTCTTCGAATGAAGTTCACATATGATCAGGTATGAAAATTGGCGTAAGACAGATGAGAATATGACCAGCTTGTATAATCTGAGTCACGGTTATGCTAGAGGCGCTTGACTCGGGTGGGTTTAGCTTCAGGCTATAGTGCAATGGCAATGGCAAGGGGCACACTAGCTGTATGCATAGTCTACAGGGGCACCCCTTTTATTAAACCACAAGACCCCGCCCCCTTTTCTTGTCACATTGCTTGCAATTGTTTACTAGGTAGCCATCTTACTTAAGTCCTGGTCCCCCGTATAAGAAGTATGTATTGCCATAGATAGAAGCAACCACCCTCAGTTGTCTAGCGAACCTCCTAAACTTATCCTACCCTTAGCTATGTATGTCGATTACATGGAATACGCATTGAGATATCCGGTCCTCCTGCCGTTTTCCTCCACTGAATACCTAATGTTATGGGAATGTGAGTGCTGACTAAGTGGATCAGTGAGCTTCTGTTCCCTGTCCGAGAAACCGGGAGAACCGAGAATCATAGTTGAAGGGAAGGCGAGACGAGGCGAATTAAACTAATCAAGGAGTTGGTGCCATTAAGGCCGCCCAGCACGCAGCTTGACAAGTGCTAAAAGTCAGGATAATGAACTTAATTAACTAAGTATTTATAGCTATACTAAAAAAAGGAATCGTCTGTTTATATACACAATTGGCATAAGGGCATTGTGCTGTACTTCGCATTACTCCAGCTTTAACCTTTAGTTTAACATTTCCGCTTAAGGCTATAAGTCGTGATAGTGCTTAGTTTTGCCCCTAGTCGTATATAGTAATTCCCGCAATTTACAAGCTTATTATATATTACCTTCCCGTATTTAATAGGCTTCCGCTATTTTTAGCAGTTTGGAATTATCGTAACGTTTACGAAGTTACGTAATTCCCGCTGTTTTAATTAGCCTGGGATTATCGTAACGTTTACGAAGTTACGTAATTCCCGTTGTTTTAATTAATTCCTGCTGGCTCGTAGCGGCTTTTTAATTACGGATTAGGTTAATTGGCTTGGTTTTCGTTTTTCCCGGTTGAATTATAATGTTACGGTTATTAATTTTAATCCGACTTATTCCGTTCCGACTTATTTAAGCCCGATCGCCGAGCATTCGCTTAAGGCCTAGCGCATCGCGAAACCTTACAAACGGGTTCCGGACGAGCGGCTTAATTAGTCCGTTCGTTACCATATTTTCGGTCCGGATATATTATAGCTATATTGCTCTTTCGGTTATTTTTTTCTTAATAAAATGCTGCTAAATATCGATATATTTAGTTCGGTTATAATTGCTTGGATTTTTGGTTAATACGATTATTTCTTAATTATCGCAATAAATCACAATAACGCTTAATTCAATTCGGACTATTGTATTGCCTTAATTATTACCGAAATCGGTAATAAATTCCTCGAATAAACGTTAAAGCCAGATCGTTTTTTTAATAGCCTATATTTAGCCTTTATATTCCGCTTTATATAAAAACAATAAAATCGTAAGTTATTTTTTAAACGACTAGCTAATAATTCCGTTGCCCATATTAAAAACGTAATCGAAAATAAATCTCCGAATGTCCGGATTTCCCCTTTAATTAATATTGCTATATCCTACGAGCGACGATAATTTTTCCTTATATTTTAAGTACAGGTTTTTAATTACTTATAAATATCGGAATATTTTCTTAACTGCTTATTCGTATTCGGAAAAGAAATTAAAGGAATATCGATTAACGCAAAAGACGGCGTATGCAATATTAAATTTAGTACTTATTATTAAATATATTAAAGATTTAATTATTAATTGGTATCGTCGTTTATTGTCTTTAAGACAAACCTAATTAGGATCGGGCTATTATAGCTTTTTTAAGGTTATAAGGGTATCGGCTTTTTTATAGTTTTGCATTTAATATAATTCGAATATCTTATTAATGTATCCTTATTAATCGAGAAAAATGATTTGGCTTTATCGATAACGTTTAATTCGGATGCTTAAATAATATTAACAGGGGCTAAAGTTTATTATTTAAAAACGTCCGTTTAACGTTGTTTTTATTTGTATTATAACTGCTTTGTTTTTATTAACCATTAGGAAATTATTAACGTATATTGTAATGTAAATGCCTATTTTTTGGTTAGCGAATATGCCGTAATTAATATTAATAGGTTTAAAATTTAGCGTTATTAGGAAATTATTTAACGTTTTAAACCAAATACGAAGCGCTTATTTCAATTTATATAAGGCTTTTTTTAATTTATACATTTTAATTGTGCTATCGTTAAATTTATCGGATTGCTGAATATAAATCTCTTCCTTTATTTCACCATAAAGAAAAGCTATTTTTATGTTTATTTGCTTTATTTCCTAATCGTACGCCGTTATTATGGCAAAAAATACCTTATAACTTATGGGTTTTATTATTAAAACGAACGTTTTAAAATAATTCATTCCTTCGATTTATTTAAAGCTATGGATTATTTAATGCGCTTTATATTTTGTTATTTCATTATTAAGGCCGCGTTTTAGCTTATAAACCCATTTGTTTCGCAATACGTTTATATCGTTTATAATATCGATTAAGGTTTAGGTGTTATTTATAATTAATAATTAATATTCGATTTTTATTGTTTCGCGCTATTTGTTTTAAAAGAAATCTTTACGAACCTCGATTAAAGTGGCTGGTTTTTTATCGTTTATAGCGGCCTTTGCGTTAATTACGAATGCTAAAGTAAAATAAAGCATAAAGACTTAATTTTTCTTAAGGAAAACGCGTAAACGGAATAAATATCGTAATTCGGAATAACCTAATATAAAGTTTTTAATGCTTAGGTTAAATATTAGGCTAAAAGCATTTCCAGAAAAAAAGCTGGGCGGTAAATCCGTTTCGAAATTAACGTTCCGATTAATTAATCCTTTAAGGGATAAATTGTTATTTTACTTAGCCTTATTAATTATTCCTTAGCGCTGGCGTTTACGGAGCGGCAAGGCTGGTTTTAAGTTATCGGTTTGTATTTCGATAAAAATTATTATGCCTTTTTCCTTTTCGAAGTATACATTTTAAGCAACCGCTTAAATAATATCGCCTTTATTTGTAATAATCTTATAAGCTAAATTACCGATATAACCTATAAGAACGCCAGCTTTAACTTTATTGTTTAACTTATTACGACCTTTTTTAAGCGGCAGCCAGTATTATACTTTAATGCTTAAGGTACGAATATGTCTTATATGTGGTTTTTATCCGTATATTATCTAAAAGGATATAACGTTTAAAGCGCTATATGGACTTTTGTTACGTAAGTAATTTATGGTTTTTAAGACTTTTGGCCAATATTTAATGGATATTTCGCCTTCGATTATAATGGAAAGTAACTTATTTCGAATAATAATATTAAGGCTTTCGGCCATACCGTTGCTTTGGTATTAATTAATGCGGCTAATTTATAACGTAATGCCTTACTTTAAAGCTTAAGCCTGATTAACGTTTGAATTAAATTTATCGCCTTAATCGAAATAAAGGATTTTGCATTTCCTTTTTTATAGCTCTTATTTGTGGAAATATTTTACGAACCATGTTACGTTACTTTACGTTTTTTTCCGAATTTTTATTGGCTGTATTAACGTAAATCGGCTATACGAATTTATTAAAATTAACCAATATCTTTTGCCTTTATGTTCTTAAATAAAAAAGGGCCCGTAAACGTCTCCGAATATAACGTTTTCCGCGTATTTGCCTTTAAGTAACGATTTTTTATATGGGCCTTTTTACATTTTGCTCCTTATATACGGTTTGTAGGTATAATAGTTCTAAACGTTAATTATGTTTTAAGTAATGTATTCTAATTTAAATAACGCGTTTTCGTTTAAATGTCCCATTTTTTCGTACCAAAGGCGCATCTTTGGGCTAATAATATACGCTAATAGGACAGGAATAGCTGTACTTTATATTTTAAAAACGAAAAAATTGCCAAATCGTATGGCATAAATAATTATCTTATTATTAAGAAAGGTAATTTCGTAAATATCCTAATGCAAAGCGATTTTCGTATCTTTATCGAATAATTAAGTAACGGAAATAAAATTAACGCCTAAATTTAATACGTAAAGAACCTCGATAAATTTGACCTATCGTAAGCCGGCTTAAATGCTGCATTTTGTCTTAATGGTACTTATCTTTTTAACGGAAATCTTAATTCCGTTAATACCGGTAATATTAAAGTTATCGAATTTAGGTATTTCTTTAAAGATAATGAATTTTTTATAATTGGAAGTAATATAATGCCTATAACCAAAATTTAATATCCAGAGTTTCTGAAAAACATAATCCTTTAAGCGTATTAAGGGAATCTTAAATTAAATAGGTACCATTGTAATTATATTAAATTTTCGAAGTATTATTTTTTCGAGTTTTATTAATTAATAGCGCCGTATTTTTTGTTTCGCTCTTAGCCTTTTTATATTTCCTAAACTTTTTAAGTTTTAGGTATAAGTTTTAGCATTAATTTCTAATATATTCTTTTTTTTATAATAAATACATTTAATAATCTTTATTATAATTATTACCGCTTTTTTCCCGTTTATTGACGTCTTTATTGCAATTCGTTTTCGGTCCGTAAATGCATTTTTGGCCATTATAGCTGGTACGTTATTAATTTCTAATTGGTTAATGGATTTTATTTTAAGCTTTACCGCTTTTATAATGCGGATTACGTCGATTAAATTAAATAGCTTTTTTGCGTTTGTTGTTTAAAACAATTATGCCTAAGCGTTAAATTTTTCGCCCAGTTCTTTAACGAAATAAACTGTAAGGTAATTTTTAGGCAGTTTGTATTTTGCTTTAATGCGGACGTAGCCTTTTTAAATATCCCTAATTTTTTGCTTTAATTTAATAACGAAACCAAAGTTTTCGATTTTGGCCGCGTTTTATTTTTCGGTTAGGCGTAACAAAAATAATATGCCTTCTTTTTCGTAATCGTTTCGGAAGCGCTTAAATAATTCGGTCATAATAATTTCCGTTACGCTTTATTTTAAAGAATTCGTTAAGCTGTTTTTAAATAGTTATACGGCTCGACGTTACGAAATATTTTAACGTAATCGTAAATATTCGGGAACCTTATTTAGCGTATCGTAAATCTTTTCGGACATTAAATCGTATTCGCCGCAATTATTTATTATTAATTTCATGAAACGCTTTTAATTCTTATAGTTTTTGCGGTTTTGTAGCTTTAATAAAAAGTCGAGCTTTATATGTTCCATATTGAAATCGGTTATTTCGGCGCCGGCGTTCGGATTGGCGACGTTAATGGTCCTTACGTCGTTCGGGCCTAATCCGAAAGCCGCGGCGTTATTTCGTCGATTCGATATATTAAAGCGTACTTATTAAGCTGTTTAAGTCGGAACTAAAATTAATAGTTGCGTATATGTCGGTATTAAAGTTAAAATAAAAGCGAAATAAAGTGCAATTCGAAATAAAGGTCGTAAAGATTATTATAAAACTAACGAATTATTCGAGCCATTTTGCGCCTTACTTTATGTATTTGGCGTCCGCATTTTAGCCTTAAAAAGGCTCCGCCCGTTCGGCGTTAAAGGCAACGATAATTTCCCTAGACCTAATAAGTTTATGCTTTAATTAGGGATTAACGTAAATGCAAACGATTCGTTGTTATCGTTTTTATTATCGTTCCAAAAGCTTTTATTGTCTTAATATTAAAATTTTCGTATAATATTAGTTATATAAAGAAAATGGTTTATTATAAATACTTTAGCCGTTATAATAGGCCGTATTATTCGTTCGAAACGGCTTTGTTTAGGGTTTTTTGTAATGAATGTTTCCGAAATTATTCCCGGATTATTAATAAAATAAGATCCGGCGGCGTACGTGGCATTTCCGGTTAGGCCCGTAACTGCGGCGTTCCGAATAATTTAAGCCATACGTATGGCTGGTTTTATGTATGAATTTGTTAAATTAAATGTCGAAGCTTTAGCTTTTTATTTCTTAATGGGATTAATTAAATACCGATTAGCCATAATGAAAATAAAGGAAATAAGATATTATAATTTCGTTATGTAATAATTAAAAGTTTAACGTTTTAATTTCGTTTTAACGTTAGCTTTTTCGTTTTAAATAAGATATATAAATCGATTCGAAATTATTCGATTAATTATTATAAATCCTACTGTATTTATGGATTAATTTATTAAACTGCTTGGATATAATATTTAGCTAAAAAAGCGTAATTATGCGGAATTCCGGGCTTATAACCTATTAAAAGTCAGGATAATGAGCTTAATTAATTAAATATTTACAGCTATACTAAAAAAAGGAATCGTCTGTTTATATATATAATTGGCACAGGGGCATTGTGCTGTATTTCGCACTACTCCAGCTTTAACCTTTAGTTTAATAACAAGATCCAAACGCGCCGTTACACGCGACGATAATAGCCGGCGCCGTCGCTCCCAAGGTAGCCCCCCACGTGTAACCAGCAGCGGCGTAGCAAGCTACTGCCACGCCGGCGCACCCGGCCTTCATTGGATTCTCGTAGTTAGTAAATACGTAATATAGTCTACAGGCATCTGGAATAGTTCCTGGACGTATACCCTCCACCCGACGCTACTCAGGAGGTTCGATTATAGTCCATGGGAGCCTAGTTCAAGTAAAAGAGGGAGAAGTCCAAAGAGAGGGGGAGGACGAGAGGTGCTAAAAGGTCCTTGATACATGGTGTTATACATGGAAAAGGGGCGAGCTGTATATACTCACTTGGCAAATACCGTAAGCGGCGGGGCCGGCCAAGGCGCCGGGCGTAGCTGCGAGAACAGCGAATAGAGTGGTTTTCGGCGTGATTTTCTTCATTTTAGTCGATTAATAGAGGTTTTGGGGGGTTGGTTTATGCTGATGTCGATAGGGTGGACTGATGAGCTTGAGATTGGTAACTGCGTCGAGATGCAGTTAGTTAGGTCGCTGATCAAGGTTAAGAAGGGGTCAATATATGTGATGGCGGTTCTTTGTCGCGAAGAGGAATGCTATTCGTCGATTTATCTTTTGCTTCCTGAACTTAATAGCGGAAGCCAGAATGAACGACAAGAAGACCGAAACCTCAGGGGAGTAGGAGGTCAACTTGAGTTTGGATATATCCCAGGTATCAGTCGCTGTTAGGTACAAACGGGACTTTTGCCTCGAAGCCCAATGCTACATTATCGCAAGTCCACTGTCCAGCGCGGGGACCTGCGTGCCATTCACATCGTTACACGTTTTGTGTATCTACAGCCAGTCGATATCACCGGAGACGTTTACTTGCGACAGGTCGAGCTGTGTTGCATTCGGCCCACACGCTTTTGCTATTGATAACTTACGGCCTGTCAGATCACTCGACAGCATCTCCATTGGAATACGCAAGAACAAGTATGGTAAGATGTAGGCTATATTATTAAGGGGGCCTCTGGGTGTGTATTTGATTCCTTGGTGATCTACAATTTACAATGAGCAACTACCTACACATTTAGCAGCGGTTCTGTTCCACGTAACACTTCCAACATCCTAGCTCAACGACACACCTAAGCTCAAGCCTGCGAGGATATAAAAAGCGACGGTATAGCATGCAGCTCGACTACTATATCAAATCGCTATCCGTCGGCGGCAAGATCACGTAGTGCCGGGAGCATCTCACAGCACTCATACGACCACATTTCTCCTGCGATGCTCTAGAACAAGCCGGAAGGACATACTTAGATATGCAGGAGGTGGCCATGGGCAAGATTATTGATCTTCAGGTTGACAAGGAAAGATCGATGGCCGCAACAAGGACTAGGATGGTCTCGTGGTTATGGGTTGGGGCATGGAAGCTTTTCAGGGGGGCCCGAAACGAGGATGGTCGTGACGAAAGGGGATGTTATGAGAAAAAGAATAGAAATAATCTACTACTCCTTTATATCTAAGGTAGAAAGTTGTAGATGGATATTTTCCTGATACCTGGACTCCGAAACGCCGTGCAGCACAATGCAATGAGCTTCCCCCGCTCCCCTCCTTTCTTTGCCTGCCCCCTCTGTGTATGTTTGTAGCATGCATATTCTTAGCAATGGACTAGAATGCTACCCTCCGCTTCCGCCCCGTGTACTTAGACGACGCCTTGACGACCTTGCCTTGCCGCTCCATCTGCTCCTTCTTTTTCATGATCCAGGCCTTACTGCCCTTCTTGATCTCGCCCTTGCCGTTCTTAGCCCTCCGCCTCGGGTCGAGGACGTCGACATTCTCCATGCCCCGAACGACGCCCGTGATATCGCCACCGGCACCCTCACCGCCGCCGCCGCCACCGCCGACAGTGAGAACGAGGTAGACCTTGACGTTCTTGGTCTCGGGGTCGTCCTCGAGCAGGCCGGCGCCGAAGCCGGCGCGCACGGCGGCGCTCGTGATCATCTTCTTCTGCTCGTCGTTCTTGGGGTAGAACTGGCAGACGGCGCGGCCGCCGCGCTTCAGGCTGGCGTACAGGCCGGCGAAGAAGCGGGCGAGGCGGCCGGCGGGCGACACGTCGCTCGTCTCGGCGTTGCACAGCCACTGCACGGCGCTGATGCTGACGGCGGCGTCGAACGTGCCGGCGCGGAAGGGCACCCCCTGGCCCATGTCGGCCAGCAGCAGGTCGCCCTCGGCGTCCCGCTGCAGCGCCACGTCCAGCATCGACGCCGACACGTCCATGCCCACCCACGCGTGGGGCCCGCCCTCCTCTGGGCCCGTCGTCGACAGGATCTCCCCCGACAGGCCGCTGCCGCACCCCACGTCGAGGATCAGCGAGGGCGACGGGAGGTCGAGCAGCTCGAGCGCCCGCCGCGTCATCGACGCCTGGATGTTCTGGATTCGCGACGACGTCGTGTACTTTCGCGCCTCGGTGTCATCGTAGTGGACGTCGGCGGACCTGGTAGCAGCCGGCAAGAGGTGATTAGCGACCTGTTCTTGTTGGTGGGTTGGTGGGGTATTGTGCCTGAAGCCAAAGAGGGGGGTCTGGGGGTCTGGGGGTCTGGGGGTCTTACAGAGTATCCTCTGGCCGCGACATGATGTAGAAGGGTTATGCTGTGAAGCCTGGTAAACTCGGTTTTGCCAGTGTCGCATCCGCTGTATCTGCTTTACATAGCTTTGATGTTGTATCTGGATCGCTGGAAGCTGATGAATGTTCTACGAATCGGCAATGTGCCAATCGTGCCTGCGCAAGTGGGATTTCCCCATGAACATTTTAGTGGGGACATTTTTTATTGTAGTGGGCCTCTACGAAGCTGGCAGGCTGGCAGGCTGGCAGGCTGGCAGGCTGGCAGGCTGGATAGTCCGATAGTGCAATCTTATCGCCATGCTTGCAGGCTCGATAAGGAAAAGCCAGTGCCCTGGGCTGCCTGGGAACTAAGACAAGGAACCTTCCCGGGCCAATCAAGGTTCACCTGGCCCCTCCTACAGAATTGGTTCAAAAGGCCAACGCGTCCTGTTCCGGTTCTGTCGTGCCCGTTTGCAGGCCAGCCAAACCTTGTGTTGGTCTTCCTGCTTCCTTGCAAGAACCTCCCGCTCGCTACACCACACATCATGCCAGTCTAGCTAGTATTCCGGTATTCTAGATTCTAGTCATATTCTAGCAAAACAGTCAAGATGTGGATTCTACCTCTCGTCGGCTATCTCGGCTCCATTGTGGGCTTTTGCTTCTTGACCCTCGCCATCGGTACGTCAACGCAAGAAGCCATATTCTGCCCTGCTGCCCTGCTGTTGAAGGAACATGACGGGCTGATCACACTGACAACCCCCCAGCCTCCGGTCTTTATTACCTGTCTGAGCTGGTCGAAGAACATACCGTCATCGCGAAGCGCCTACTTAGGCGTCTCATCTACTTTGTCATCGGCCTGCAGACTATACTATGCATTATCGATAGATTTCCTATTGGCTTGACCGTACTGGGAGTCGGGTCGCATCTTGTATACCTGGGGAACATGCGGCGGTTCCCTTTCGTCAAGCTAACCGACCCCTTATTCCTCGGATCATGCGGTAAATGCGCCATCTCTGCAAGGCAAGCGATCTATGGACATGGAAGTGCTGACTGTAATAGTGCTGGTCCTGGTCAACCATTACTTCTGGTTCCAACACTTCTCTTCAACGCAACAGCAATCGTACTCTAGAATGTCGTCTATGTATGATCGGCCTGACATACCCTCCTTCACCGAGATCGCCTCGTTCTTCGGTCTATGCGTGTGGCTCGTACCTTTTGCCCTGTTTGTCAGCCTGTCCGCAAGCGATAACGTACTTCCAACAATCGGCACTGAACAGCCATCACACGACGATGCGGGCAAGAATAAACGCCAGGGCATGATCAAGGTAGTTGTGGACTACGTGCTTTCGGCTATCGGAGAAGTCGGTCGGTTAGCAGGCTGGAAAAAACAAGAAGATCGATTTTGAGCATGACACGGCGTTTGTTTGGTTTAGGCTGAGATTCATGCCCTGTACGATAATGTGCAACAGTTTACAGATATGACCTGTCAGTCCCCTGATGCGCTCCATCACAAGTGTGCCGGTAAGTTCCTCCTAGTCCAGCAGCACCAAATACGCTCGAAACATGCTAATACGGCAAAGTCCGCTTTGTGAATAACGTTCGATGGTAGCTGAGGCCACCTGTTAGATACAACACCCCCATTGCGCTGGCCTAGTGCTGGCTCAGGCGAGTTCAGGCTGAGCTCTGCCCTGGGGAGCAAAGCTTTGCAAACTCACGTGAATGGTGAGTTATCCCACTCTCACAGCAGGATATATCCCCTATTCACTATGATGATTTCTCCAAATGATATGCTAGATTGTAGTTGAGTCACTCGACTTTGATTTTAAAATTTGGGTTTTTACCTTCTGATATTGCTTGTTCACAACTCATTCATTGCCACAGTTATAAGGGGAATGAGGCTAACAACACTGCCACTTGGCATCTAGGTACTGTAAATCTCAAGTAAGGACGGCAGATTCCGATGCCTAGCTCGCAAGGCAGCAGCTTTTCTTTCAAGCGAGATTGGTCAAGGGTGCAGATGCCAGCCCTTGGCTCTGCTCTCTTCTTGAAGATTGCTTATAATCAGCTGCAGCGAGCACTACCAACTCGGTAGAGAAAGGTCAGCTACATGGGAGTGCAGGCCCGAACTCGTGAAAGAGATAGGGCTATAGTATATCCAGCATAACACTTAGGGTAACATCTTGATAATGGTGCTGATGCCATCTATATCATGGAATGCTCCATAGCTTGCTTGGCGTATTGTCTCATTGCTATGATTGTGTAGAGGGGTCTCATCTTCAAGTGTGGTGACACGACCCACATTGTGTTAAGGGGTGGTCTGTGGTGGCCAAGGGCAGCATTTTTATTCTGAAGCCTGGTAGCCCTGGTCGCCCAGCACTGCCAACGCTACCTAGGCAGTTAGCTCTGAGATCAAAGATCGGTTCTAATATGACAAGATGACACCTCCATTGACCAATTGTTTGAAGTGCTAGCAAGACATGGGGCATCGTCTCGCCTTCCTACTACTCGCTTCGACTCTATCGAACATGTTGACATCGTATAGTCCTTGTTGATCAGGATCTACACGGCAGGGTAGCACACGGGCAATGTAACCAACCCATGAGTGACCGAGGTTTTATCCGACAAGAGGAGGTGGCTTAGTCTCCCCTTGCGGCCACGAAGCTATACCAGTCTATAAGTTTCTTCATTAGGTAAACCTATTCTTTTCAAACCCAAATGGCTGATCTACTCAAGGTTTGCTTAGCCTTCTAACCTTACTGGGTCATGGCCTTGCTTGTGGCGTGGCGCGTGGGTTACACATGCCCGCCATGCCGGGCACTTTCTCTTCACATATCGTACATAATACACCGCACGAAGAGATCTCGTCAATCAGAAGATAGGCCAGGAAAAGTGCTTAGAACATAGTGTTGTCTGTTCACTGTACGGACATGCAGTATGAGTGTACCAGTATTGAAATGACAGGCACTGGTAAATATAATGGGATAAGTAACGGTCCATCCCCTCGGTGTATGCAGCGAAACCACCCACACAACGCCAGCCAGATCGTTGGCTATGCCGATATACCCTTCAGTTTTGGATATGATCTCGGTGCCCAAGACTTATGGGGCATCCCACATTGCAAATGGCCCCAGACGCAATATACTCGACTTAAACAGCACGGCGTCCTGCTGTATCTGTTTCTGTCCCTGGTATCATTGCTCACAGCTTGCCAAGTTACACCACATGTGGTCTAGAGGTTACCACCGACTCTTATATGGAGACTTTAACTTACGCAGTCGAGGCTAAACATTTGGAGGGCTGTGTCAAGTTAGTTCCTTCTATATAGAGTTTCGTCAAGCTTTACCTACCTCTGGCAAACCAAATATTCTATTCTTTCCACCTGATAAGAATCATTTCCCCGATACACTTCAACTTCGATCTATACGAAGAACGTCTGCTTCAACATATACATCAGCATGCTAAATGTGTACAGTACCTCAAGAGTTCAACCACAATGAGCCTCCCGTTAGTCTGGCGTCAAACCTGGGCGCTCACGAGGAAGAACTTCCTGATCGCCGTTGTCCGCAGTTGGCGTTCTATTCTCATCAGATCTCTCATACTGCCCATCGCCTTACTCGTCCTCCTTCTCGAGATACAGAACTTTTCGAAGGACAAGAACAAGTATGGGTTCGGCAGCCCGGAAGCAGTTCTAGACTTAGCCGACACTGTTCACGAGAAGAAGCTCGTCTTTGTGAGGGCACCAGACCTTGGCCCTGACTTCGATCCCGTCTTCAAGAAAATCGTGGAACCTCTAGGCCCGAACACTTTTCTCGAGCTCGATAACGCGGGCAGTATCCAGAGGACGTGTCCTGTCGACTATCACGGAACTTCGCCATGCCATGCCGTCGTCATATTCAACGATTCGCCTCAGAGCGGTCGACCCGGAGCGCACTGGAATTACACGATTCGAACAGATCCAAGCCAGGTTGAACGCCCATTCAACGTCTTCAGCACAGATGGGCCTCTGAACCACCTCTACCTCCCTCTGCAAGTCGCGATTGAGAATGCGATCACAAACTCCACCACTGTTCCCGATGTCCTGAAGTTTTCATACCAAGGTACTCAGGAGCAGGCCGATGAATCCTCTCGGCAGCTGTTCGTGGCATTGGCGCTCTACATCCTGTCGTTTGTCTTCTTCATGACCATGATGCCGGTCTCCCATCATGTTGCTAGTATGATAGCCTCAGAACGGGAGTCCGGGATGTCTCACCTCATCGATGCAATGGGAGGCGGTGTCGCGACCCCGAGAGTCTTGAGTTACATCGGAACCTTCTATGTTCTGTATCTACCTCTATGGATCATTCTAGGCTGCTGTAAGTCATCACCACTCAACCCCAAGTCATATTATTTTCGCTCATACTAATGTCGATAAATAGTGTTCCAGAACCTGTTGCTATCTAGCTTGAGTCCAGCAGTCACCATATTCTGGCAAATACTAACGGGATGGGCGGTGACAAGCTCTAGTGTGTTTGGTGCTGCTTTCTTCAAGCGCTCTCAACTTGCAGCAATCTTAGTCTCGCTCTTCTGCTTTCTCCTTGCCGTCCTCGCCGCCTACCAAGAGAACCTTATGGTGCCTCCCCCCCTAGCACAAATCGTCGTCTTGAGTTTCTTGTTTCCCAGCATGAATCATGTATTTTTCTTCAGCTACATGGCTAAGTCAGAGCTTGTCGGAATACCGTTCAACATGGACTCGCCGATTCCAGCTGACGCACTCGACACTGGAATCTCCGGTGAGGGAATGGGCGAGAACTGGGTCAGTCAAGCACCCCCGTATTTCTTAATCATTATTTTAGCGATCCAGATCGTTGGCTACCTCCTCCTCGCCATCCTAGTCGAACACTTGATGCATGGCAACAACCGCAGGAATAGAGACTTCGCCGCGGTCCCTGGAGCAGAACACGTTGCAGTGCACACCTCTGCTTTGACGAAATACTATTATCCGGGATTCTTCAAAAGGTGGTTCTGCTGCTCCCGCAAGCCAACCGTCAAAGCTGTAGATGGACTGGATCTTACGAGCCAGAAAAACCAGATTCTTTGCCTGCTTGGCCCCAACGGCTCGGGAAAAACGACCACGTTGGACATGCTTGCTGGGTTCCAAACGCCCACGAGCGGTTCGATTCACATCGATACGCTGCCGTCGAAGCTAGGCATATGCCCCCAGCGAAACGTTCTTTTCAACAACCTGACCGTCTATGAGCATCTCGTCATATGGAATTGCCTCAAAGGGAACCTCGAAGACGCGGCGTCCTTGGAGCGCTTGATCGAAAGATGTGACCTTACGTTGAAGAGAAATAGCTACGCTAAGCACCTAAGTGGCGGCACGAAGCGCAAGCTGCAGCTAGCATGCATGCTCGTGGGAGGCAGCTCCGTCTGTCTGCTCGACGAGGTCACTTCTGGGGTCGATCCGCTCTCGCGCCGGGTGATCTGGAATGCCATTCTAGCCGAGCGCTCGCACAGGACCATCATCCTCACCACCCATTTCCTCGACGAGAGCGAGGTGCTGTCCGATCACATCGTGATTCTCTCGCTGGGCAAGACGAAGTGTCAGGGCACCCCCGCCGAGCTCAAGAACGAGTATGGCGGCGGATACCGCGTCCACATTCCCAAGACCGAAGACATCTCGAAGATCCCCTATCCGGTCGCCGACAAGAAGAGCCGATATGTCTGCACCACTCCCGATTCGGCGTCGGCTGCTCGGCTGCTCGCCACTCTTGGGAATTCGGACGATTCTGAGCTCTTCATTACCGGTCCCACTATCGAAGATGTGTTCTTGAAGGTCTCCGAGGACCCCCATATGATTGCAGCTGAGAAATTGGAAGCGGTTTCTACGCCTGAAACGAGGCCAAGCCAGCAAATGGTGTCGACGGCTGCACCGACCGAGGTGTCTATATTCCTTCGGCAAGTGAGGGCACTCTTCATCAAGAGGTTTATCATCCTCCGTTCGACCTGGTGGGCGTACTTCTTTGCCCTGGCTATTCCCATTGTTGCTTCTCCATTCCTTGGCGACTTCCTCAAAGACTACGAGACGCCAAACTGCGATGACCTCATTGCGGATGAGCCCTATAACCACGTGTTCAGCCCATACACATACGGGTTAGTCATAGGGCCACAAGCGGCAAACGAATCCCTTGTTGATATAATCAACGACTCCGATCCATCATACAGCGGCGGCAACTACGACTCCCCAACGGTCGAGAATAGCCGCGACAGTCTTCTAAGCTTCATACAGGAGAACCCCAGAAACGCAACATCTGGAGGCCTGTGGCTGGGTAACGACAGCACCTCTCTCGTCGCGGTGCCGGTTGATTCCCAGGCACCTTACATTGCCATGAGCCTTGTCAACGTCATGAGCCAGGCCCAGAGTGGGATGAACATCACGGGTTCCAGTTCCAATCTGATGTCCTACTCCCAAGCCGATGCAGGGAACAGCTCGATCTGGGTGACGATCTTCTGTCTGCTGCATGCCTTGTATCCTGCCTTCTTCGCTCTTTACCCGACTTACGAGCGAAGGTCTCAAGTTAGGGCGCTCCAGTACTCCAACGGCATACGAGCACTTCCACTTCTCTTGGCTTATATGATGTTCGACTCAGTCTTCGTCTTGATCGTTTCGATCATCTGTACCGCTCTGGTTGCCTCGCAAGCTCCCTGGTTTGGCATCGGTCACATTTTCCTCGTACAGGCGCTGTATGGAATGGCCGCCATCCTCATTGTATACCTCGTCTCTCGTATGACCCGGTCACAACCCGCGGCCTTCGCTTCATCCGTACTCGCTATGGCTATTATGTATATTCTTTCTATGGTGGCAACTACCGTAAGTCGTGCTTCCTCTCTTCATTAGGTTTCAAATATGTACTTACACAGTTACTGGTCCAGGTCAACCAAAGTGTAAAGGGCGGCGACCTAAAATCACAAGACGGTTTGACGTTCGGACTCGGCCTCATCTTCCCCACCCAAAACCTCCTGACGGGCATGTCCATGGGGTTGAACTCGTTTATCATTCGCTGCCGGGGCACCGAGATGATTACCAACCCGGCGTCCATCTACGCCTTCGGCGGTCCTATCATGCTCCTCATTCTCCAGATCATCGGGCTCTTCTGCCTCCTGCTCTGGATCGAGGGCTCCAACTTCTCCTGGCTCTCGAGGAAACCAAAAGTGATCGCTCGCGATAACGAAAAGGCTGCTCCTTCGGGGAGACCCGACGTGGATGCCGAAACGGCACGCGTAGAGTCATCGAAGACCGATCTGCTACGCATGGTTCACGTCACAAAGCAGTTCGGAACCAATAAGGCCGTCGACGATGTTTCCCTAGGCCTCCGGCCGGGCGAGATCCTGGCACTGCTCGGTCCCAATGGCGCCGGGAAGACCACAGCCATCAACATGATCCGCGGAGACCTGACACCGACCGATGGAAACATATACCTTGAGGGCATTGACGTCCACACCAACAAGCGTCTAGCTCAGCAAAACCTTGGTGGTAAGCTATCCCGGTTTACTTTTACTTTTACTTTTTATCATCCCTTGGGGACACTTCAGCATGCATGCTAACACTCACAGTCTGCCCACAATTCGACGCCCTAGACATGTTGACGGTGAAGGAGCAGCTGATCTTCTACGCGCGGTGCAAGGGGGTGCAGGACATCCAGGGGGACGTGGAGTACGTCATGGGGAAAGTAGGGATCACAGCGCACGCGAGCAAGCAAGCGGGCAAGCTCTCGGGCGGCAACAAGCGCAAGCTGAGCCTGGGGATCGCGCTGCTGGGCAACCCCCCGGTACTTCTGCTAGACGAGCCGAGCTCGGCCATGGACGCGGCGTCGAAGCGGGTGCTGTGGCGGACGCTCGAGGCCGTGGCGCCGGGCCGCTCCGTGCTCCTCACCACGCACTCAATGGAGGAGGCCGACGCGCTCGCCGGCCGCGCCGCCATCGTCGCCCGCCGCCTGCTCGCCGTCGGCACCACCCAGGAGCTGCGCCGCGCCCACTCCAACGAGTACCACGTGCACCTGATCCTGGCGTCGGCGCCGCTCTCGCCGCCGGAGGAGATGGACCGCGTCGCCGGGTGGGTGCGCGCCGCCTTCCCCGACGTCCTGTTCGAGGGCCGCCATCTCGGCGGCCAGGTCCGCTTCATCGTGCCCGCGGACAGCCAGGTCCCCGCCGCGGCGACTCCGCAGGGGAAGCAGCAGCAGCAGCAGAGCTCCGTGCGCTACCTCATCGAGACGCTCGAGAGCCACAAGGAGCAGCTCGGCATCGATTGCTATAGCATTGGCGCGGCGACGATGGAGAGGGTCTTCTTGTCTGTGGTGAAGGAGAGCGATGCCGTCGAGGACGAGGGCGATGAGAAGAAGAAGCGCTGGTGGCGTTCCTGAGCATTCGGCATCACTGGATGGTATGGATTATTTAATTTGATGGATGTTTTCATTTGTGCTCTTGCTGGTGGTAATTAGGCAATTAGGTAGTTGTAGTGATATCCATGTAATGCTGATTCAGGAGGAGGTTATGGAATGGCTTGGAGTCTTCTATCTAGTCACAATATGGTGTAGTGCTATGCTCCTTATGGGTTTGATCATATGGTGGGTGCAGTCACAAATTCAGCGTGCCCTCTATATGGTAGTTGATGGACAAGTGATGGCATTGCTGCGTTCGGGGATATTATAGGGAAATAAGTAACTAGGGGTGTTATTGGTTGGTGATACCACTATAGCAAACACACTTCTATAATGGTGTAACTCCAAATGCCTTTACATACTGCACGTTATCCCGGGATAGTTAGTTCATATGCATAGGGATTCATCACATCTTTCCTTGGACCAGTCAGCTTACAAGCTTATACCTAAAGGGGCGCCGAAGCGCCAACAGGAGTACCACCATTTTTTCATGAAAGAGATCCAAAGCTAAGAGCAAAATCTAGTCCTCTTTCAGGTAAACCCGGTACATTTCACAGCTCTGGCTACTATTATCAGTAAATTATCAACTGTATTTAGGAATCCCCTACCCTCTAGGACTGGGCCTCTTTCATGGAATATGACAGCGCCCAGAGTTCCACGATATGCAGCACCGCACCAACAAGTACAGACAACACCTAGGGAGAGTGCCTGCTAACCAACAGGCCAAACCACACCATTTGGAGAACTTGCGCTTATATATCCGCCATTCCTCTGAAATCATGTCTGAGCTCACCGTCTCAATCCTATGTTTTACTTATTTTAGATTCGATCTGTGCAGTCAATTTCACTACCCAAGCCAACATGGATGTCACAGGATTCGCTTTAGTCACCGGTGGAGGTAAGCAAGTATTCGTCATGCCTATTATGGCTCCAGCTCACTGCATGCTAATATCTCCTAAGGCAGCGGCGTTGGCAGAGCATGTTGCAAGGCTCTGGCTAGAGCAGGTGCTCGAGGCATTCTCATAGCAGATATAAACTTACAAACTGCCGAAAACACAGCGACTGAGGCTCAGGCACTCGCCACTAACCCTGCCTTTCAAGCTTTGGTAGTGCATATGGATGTGACAGTCGAAGAGTCAGTGAAGCATGCGATTGCTCATATGAAGGAATCCTTGGGTCGCATCGACTACTGTATTCATAGTGCCGGTGTAAGTCTGACATACAACGAAACGTCCCTTACTTCACGAAGAGAGTTGTGGGGTGATTGCGTACCGAGCATCTCTAGCTGACATTATATTCTCCGGGTCAGATTCCTGGTGGAACATTCGAAGAGCTTTCGAATGCGGATTTCGCCGACTTCAAAAACCTCTTGGATGTCAATGTCCAAGGCACTTTCCTTGTGATGAGTCACGTTTTGACCGCGATGAGAACGCAAGAGCTTAAGCAGCTACATTCTACCTCCCCTGAGCGCGGCACAACCCGCGGATCCATTGTAAACATTGCCTCGCTACTGTCATATAAGGCGCTGCCTGGCATGGTTCAATATGTAACTTCAAAGCATGCCATGATGGGTATCAGCCAGACCGCAGGTAAGTCTGCCCAATTGCTACCTAGTAGTGGAAGGTCAATCCACAGCTGCTGATGTGAAATTGCAAAGCCCTCGAGAATGTAAGCCACGGCATCCGTGTGAACTGCGTCTGCCCAACCTATGTAGATACACCGATGGTGCGACGGGCAACAGAAGTCGTGGCAGGACTAGAGCAGACCATCTTATCTGGGATACCAATGGGCCGCCTAGCAACTGCGGAAGAGATCGCTGACATGGCTCTATTCTTGTGCAGCCCGATGTCCAGCTATATGACTGGCAGTAGTTTGATAGCTGATGGGGGGATGAGTCTCTTCTTTGGGAGCCGTTGAGGCCAACTTCGTGGTGTAAGAGACGACCCGGAAATTTTCCATGTGGATTTAGGTTGTATGCCATCATGAACGGAGTTAAAAGAGGGAAATCTTAGTGTAATAGAAACACCATCCCTAAGAAGAGCATTCACACACTTGGAAAGCCCTATTACCTAGATACCTAGTAATCACTAACCAGTGACCCGAACACTTCCGGCCTCTGGACTCCTGAGAAATGGTGGTGCGAAAGGGTATTTGTATAAATTGGTATAGCCACTTATTTGCTGCAGCCATCAAGCCGTTGCAGCCACCTGTTGTAGGTACTGTAAGCGGTGGCTTAAACTGGCCGAGACTCCTTAGCCAAAGTTAGCCCGCGCCGGCCCGAGCCCCGTAGCCGGAACTGGTCCGGTTGGACAAGTGTAAAGGCTCCGTGACGCCTGTCACAGCTAAATGGCAGCTGCAGCAGCTAGGTGCCGGTAGGATAGTGCACGGATCGCATAGCGCATACCATCCAGTTACTTCTCCATTTGGGCCTAAGTTGACTCCTATTTAGGACAAGTGGGTCCTCGAGCTCCCATAGAAAGAAAAAGCCACACTTTAACCTTTAACCTTTCGTTCCTCTTCATCGAGTAAGGACAGCCTTGGAAAGGGGAGACACTTTAACCACAGTTTAAACAACCAAGCTACAGTCAACCATGGCTATCTTCTCAGCCAAGACCCTCATCGGCGGTCTCGCCCTCCTGCACATCAGCTTAGCCTTCTTCTTCATCACCAACCCCAGCGTCATCGAGGGCCAATCCCTCGTATACGTCATCGGGGAGGCCATGGGCATGGTACGCTTCCATTCTATTCTAGCTACCTAGCCAACAACTATACCTACTTGCCCATCCATCATCCGTCCATCCATATACCCGTCCGTCCATCCATGCTAACCCCAAGATCCGCTGCAGCCCCAAGCCGGTAATGCCTTCTCGACGCCGTCGCCCGCCTCGGCCCTGACGGGCGTCGTGCTGCTGGTGCTCGGGCTGACGGACCTGACGACGCTGTCGACGCCGCCCGAGGCGTGGCTGCTGTCGCACTGGCCGGCGCAGGCGCCGCTGCGCGTGTTCCTGTTCGCGCTGCTGGCGATCGGCGTGTTCGCGACGGCCCCGGCGACGGCGGCGCCGCGGTCGGACCCGGCCAGCCGGCTGTCGCACCCGCGCACGCCGTGGGTCGGCGCCACGTACGGCACGGCCGCCGGCGGCGCCGAGGCCCTCCGCAACCGCGTCCTCTTCACCTTCGCCTTCGTCGAGTTCGTCGCCTGGTACTGGCTCTGGACCGTCGTGCGCGACGAGGCCGGCGCCCTCGTCGCCCAGAAGCTCGAGAAGGCCGAGCGCGAGCGCCTCGATCGCCTGGACTGATTTCGCTGGTCGAGGAGCATGGCTCTGCGAGATGTCAAGGGGGGGACGACGGGATTGGGATTAGAATAGACTAGACTTGGGAATGTAGGTACGTGTGTAATACGTGGGGGATGAGTGGCGATGACCGGACGGGGGAAGGGACGGGGTAGTTGAGATTGGTGTTGAAAAGCATGTTTGATCAAACGGCTTAGGTGTGTCCTATGCTAAGGTTATCCTTATTTGGGGGGCTTTGGAACTGTGACGATGTCCTAGGGAATAAGTTTGTCTACGTATGATATTAGTCTTCGAAAAGCCGAACGTGATTTTCGAGGTTGCGAGGCATATGTATCCCCGTGGGGAGATCTGTTAGTCCCAACCGCCCACTTCCTGGATTGAGTGTAACGGTATGGGTCGCCGTTGCACCTTGTGGGGTACCAAGTACATATAGTGTCATAAGATGGTAGGTTCTCGAGCCGATAACATTTCACTTTTGGTGGTATACCGATATATGTCCTTATGTCCTTTCGTAGCGTAATATGGTTGGGACTAGACGGTAGTTATACCTATAATTAAATCAGTTATGATCATGGTCAAGTCCTGTTACTGTACATTAGCCGCCAAATTTACATTTTCAACTAATACACAGAGGATGTTCCATTAGTTGTTGTATAAACATTACACTCGATGACGCGAACACCGAAGCGTGAGGTTCTCAAAGAGTGGAATTGCTTGGCTACCTAGATACTTGGATGATCGCTTCATAAGCACCTTTGTAGTCGTAGTATCTATACATGATAAGGTTCCATATTCTGGAGACTCACGAGAACTTGTCTCTTCCAAATTCCATAGTAACACTCAATCCCTGGCAAGTTTCAATGTCTGGTAGCAAAGACAAGCTAACAGCCATAATTGGGCAGCATCAGTCCCAGTTGAGTATTCTCTTCCTCCACCATGAAAATGTTCTCGTTCAGGTGTTCGGCCACATCAAACGCAAAGTCCCCGAACTCATGCATCAGTTCAGCAATCGCGGGGTGGTTCTTGACAAGCCTGTATCTCCATGATACGACATGCGAAAGAAGGATTCTTAGCCGGTCGCCTTTGATAGTATTCAGGTAAGTAATTCGAATCGCATCAACAATATTCTCGATATTCTTATAGATCAGAGGTGCATCTAGGAAAGTTCGATGTAGCTTGTGGATGGCAAGTGCCTGAAGGTCTCGTACGAGATATTTGTCGCCGGTCACGTACAGCCGAATGTGACAAAGAAAGAGTTTCTCATAGTTTTGAGAGTATGCGTCGACATCTTCGTAGTCTTCCAGCGTGTACCTAGGGCCGGGGGTCGGATACGATGCCTCCACAAAGAGTCGTGTGCTCATACAAGTATCTTCAAGATACTCGTCGTCCGTGAGCGTTGTAAGTCTCGTGGGTTCAAACAAAAAGGCTGACTCTATAGGATTTTGTTGATCCGCGATGTACTCGTGACGCTCGATACTGGCTTCAAGTTTTGGAGTTGTGTAGTCACCACTGTAGGCAAACTCGCAAAATCGAACGAATGTATCCGAGTCCATGTCGTCCCATACAGCCACACCGTCGCGGGCTTCTGTCATGCCGCCATAGATAAGTGCGTAAAGAGGTTGAGACAGGCGTGAAAAGGCATTGGCGTGTACGGTGAACTCCTTTCTCTCTGGTCCAATTAGGAAGCGGAAAAGCTTCGAAGTTACCAACCTGAAACGCAGAGGAAATTCAGTAATCATCTAAAAGAGGTGGTAATAAAGGTAACGCACTCGCCGAATGGGGTATCCATCGCGATGTTAAGACTCCTGTATTGCTTGGATAAGTAGGTAGGTTGTAGTCAGGATGTGATACGGCTGTTATTGAACCAGGGAAGTTGTGTCGATGCGTTTGTGTCGACGTGGGAGGCAGGCAGGCTTGGTGAATCTTTCAGTAGATGACTGCTTCCTGAAGTTTTGGCAATGGTAGTAACGTCGATGTTGATGTTGAAATCAAAGTCGAGCCAGAGATAGAGCAAACTAAGGCTACAATTGTATAAGTAGGTAGGCAGGATAGCAGAGGTACCAATGTCAACAACTGGAAAACTAGTGTCTTCTTCGAGGTTTCCAAGTTAATCTTATCGTCCAATAAGGTCATAGGTACACATAACACGGCTTCTTTTATTATTCTAAGCTGTTTAACGAAAAGAGATGTGAACTAATCATATCGTTCTAAACATAACTGGCCACATTTTGATCAGAGAGCTCAACAACAGGAAGCTCCAAAATGGGAGCACCTTTACATTATAGGTATTAATTATGGTAGCAGCCCCAGCTTGCTACACAATCTGTACATAAACTGGTGCTCCTATTTTCCAGTTTCTCGTTGTGCCCCAGGTTATTATTACACGCAGACCTCCCAGACTTTGGTGATTATAAGCCATCTTCTGTAGAGCACCAAAACAATTCTTCATCGGAAATATTGGACAGATCAAATAATATTATATTTCAGGGTCAAGATGTAGTGGTAAACTTGGTAATTTATACCATGACTACTTCATGTAGGAGGCCCAGGACTAGGAGCTTGGTAGCTAGGATGAATACATAATGCCTTCGGAAGGCACATGACTTTCAGGTATCGGGCCTTGGGGACCTTGCATATAATGAGACAAAGTGACGTCTTTTATCATGGCCAACCCCCAATCAGATGGAGTGTATATAGCTTTTGTATGTAGTATTGGTATTTTGGTCATTCTGCAGCTGCGCCTGGCCAGGCTTGCTGCCAAATGCGCACCCCTTGTACAGACTGTAAATGCATAGCATTACGTATTCCCATCTGCACCGCTACATAAGGCACACTCAAACAATTCCCATCATCCCCTCAACATCCTCAAGCCCTCCATCTACATCTAACACCTGTGGTTCTTCAACTGTTCATTACACAGCACCTACCCCTTTACTCACCACCCCACAAAGAAAGCCGAAATCGCCATAACAGCCCTACCATCCCCCCACCCCCTGTAACCACGTGCGACGCCATGGACATCTTCAAAACCCTCGACCAAGCAGGCCAAAACTTCGCCAAGGGCGCCGATGAGTTCGGACAGGGCCTCGCCAAGGGCGCGGACGAATTCGGCCAGGGCCTCGCAAAAGGCGCCGACGAAGCCGGCCAGCAGGGCGCCGACACGTTCGAGAACGTGCGCAAGGGCGCCGACGAAGCAGGCCAGGGGCTCCTGCAGGCAGCCGAGGGGCTAGGGCGGGAATCCGCACAGGGCGCCATCGCAGGCGGCGCCGAGCTCGGCTCGCAGGTGACGCAGCGGGCGCAGGACGCCGCGGCGGAGATCCGCGGCTTCGTGGAGAAGGCGGGCGTCAACAACAACATAACGGAGCTGCGCGCCGCCGTCCTGTCCGGCTGCGGCCGCTTCTGCTCTCCGGACGATGTGGGCTGCGCGCACGCTTTGCGGTGCTGGCTCGAGACTGCCATTGCGGCCGGGGAGGAGGGCGTCGTCGTCGGCGGGTTCAAGGCGGTGCTCGATGCCGTCGGCGGTGCGGTGCGCGGGTTCGCTGACGAGCACCCCGTCTTGTGCGGCGTGGTTGTGACGCTGCTCGCTCTGGCCGTGATGGCGCTCCTGGTGCCCCCATGCATCTCGGCGCTGGGCTTTGGGGCCGCGGGCCCTGTTGCAGGTACGTGTGCTTGTGTGTGTGTGTGTGTGTGTGTGTGTGTGCATTTTGTTGATGGCGATGATTGGAGTGGCGTTCCATTCCGTGTGTCGTCAAGAAATATGTGTGAGTAATGACTAATACGGTTATGTAGGTTCATGGGCAGCTGGCTGGCAGTCTGCCCTGGCCAATGTTGAGGCAGGGAGCATATTCGCCTTCTTCCAGAGCCTGGGTATGACGATGTAGATGGGAACCCCCCCTTCCGAGATGTCTATCGTATGTATGCTTTCAGATAGCTAGAGCGAGGGTAAGCTATTAGTTAAGAGCGTACAAGTGAGAAGGCAGGTTGGTTCGGAAGCAACGAGGAAGAAATGTTGGTAATAGGAGAGGTTGATACTTAAAATGAATGAAGCCTTGAAGACCATGGGCCATAGCTAATATAAAGTACTGAGTCTAGCATATACTAACTTGTAGCTAGCGGTACCTTAACAAAGGCTTGAGCACCAGAGATTACTATTACAAGACGGAAAAACTTCTCAAATGATAGGTCAATGCAAACATCCTTTGGCTCCTCACGAGTAATGTATAGTATGTTTTGTTTATATGGTTTAACAAATTAAATTATCGGACAATTTCCTTCTGTCTTTCTGTCTGCTTTCTCCGCTGTTATGTGATGTGATGAACCGACGAACCACCGGGGTATTGTATCTGGGGGGTATAGGCAGAGAACAAAGAGCTACTTATAGAGTGTATGATATGTTATGTAATGGGTATGAACGAGTACGAGTAACGCATAAAGGGGTATATCGGTTCTTCGGCTTCCTCCTCTCACTTCATCCACTTTCTACATTTTACCACCGCCGCCGTTATCTCGCTTCGAGATTGGCTATTACTTGCTTGTCGCCGCCGTCGTCGCTGCTGCGGTGATCTGACCGGCTTCGACATTCGATTCTCCTTCCTCGCCCTCGTAGAACTCCTCAACCTTCTCGCCAGGGATTCTGATGATGGGGCTGAATCGATCTACCTCTTCAATATCGTCGTCGCCATCACCATCACCATCGCCGTCCTCTACGACCGCAACTTCATCCTCATCCTCATCTTCCTCTTGGATGGTGATCTCGCCGCTCCGCCTGCCAAGGCCGCTGGCACTAGCGCTTCGGCTATGCCCGGTTGAATTGGATCCGCTTCTTCCTCCTGAGGCCTGCTGGTGGGTGTTGATAGCGAGCGATGGGCCCTTGAAGAGATTCCGCTTACGCTTTGCGAACAAGACCGATGGGCTGCCAGATCCAAAGGGATTGGGGGAACCGGGAGGGTTACCCATCGAGGAATGGTTGCCTGAATAGTTGGCATGGCCACCTGAGGAAGAGTTACCCGAGGAAGAAGGCATACCTTCATTGAAGTTGAGTGCCAAGGGCGGGCCACGCACGAGACGAATGTTGGACGGGAACGACGATGCTGTTGGTGTATTGGGGAGAACCTTAACAGAATGGTGTGGCGACCGTCCTCCCGCCATGGGCGTCTTGGTAGTCGAGACTGAGCCGTTGGAACTGGTGGAGCTGGCTTTCGAGTGCGTATGGTGATGGTGCGGCATGGTCCGGATGGACGACAATGAGGATGAGGTTGATTTTCTCCCACGAAGGCCAGCGGACGCGCGGCGCATTGTGGAACGCGGAGTCACTGGACCTGGCGATAAGGACTGGCGTTTGTAGGAGTTGCCGCTTGGTTTCCGATGAACCTGGTGGGACAATGTTGAATATGGCGCCGGCAATTGCTTGTTGAGTGTGTTGGCACGACTCGCTTCGGTGCCCTGAGCACTCCCATTTGGCTGGTCAGCATGACCGCCTTCCGTGGCGGTTTGATGTGTACCAGCCGTGGGAGATTTGCTAGTATGAGGTCGAGGGCTTGTTGCATCTTTCGAGTTCTTACGGCCGTCCTTTGGAACTAAATTTGGGGTCGAAAAACTGCCTCGTTTATTGGGTCTATGCCGCCTCGTGCTTTCCCGAATCCAATGAGTCCAGTGCTTCCAGTGTGCGAGGATCGCCTGTGACGGTTTCTTGCGGACCTTCTGAGGCTCACCCTGCTGCTGGTGATTGTGAGGGTTTAAGGCGTCTGAAGTAGTGACGAGGTGAAGCGTAGAGCCTCTAGAGCGTGCGCTTCGGATGATCCCTTCTTTTGGCGGTGGTATCGGCCGACGTTGTCGCGACGAGCTCGCGGATCGCACCGAATCCTTATCTATAGGAGGTGGTGGCGTATCTGCGTCTGGGGACCCATTCCCCCGCTCCTTCAAGGATTCGGGAAGATTGGGCAAATTTGGAAAATCAGTGATGGTGAAATCGGCATAGTGTGCACTCCTGCGTTCACGGCGACCACGGGATCGTGTTCGTAGTATTGCAGGATCCCCCGCTAGAAATATCCCTCCGTCTTCATCCAGTATGGGTGCCATGCGCTCAAGTTTGCTGGAGGCTGCTGATATTCGCCGAGAGTTCCTGTTCTCAACATCCCTTTCCTTACGCCTTCTTTCCCTCCTTCTGGCCTTCCTCTCCTCTTTTTCCAAAAGCAAAGTCCACCATCCAGCCAAGGCGTCACACTTCTGGGCCAAGACGCTCTCAATAACAGCATCAATGTCCACGCCAGCGGCGCGCATGCGCTCTAAGCAGTCCTTCTCCAAACCTGTAGCAAAAGGTGGTGGCTGATGCAACTTGAGGATTGCTTGCTGCTGGGGCGCGTGTTCCGCCAGAAATGGGTGAGAGAGGATCTCGGGCAAGGTAGGTCGGAGAAGAGGCCGCCTCGAGAGGAGGACCTTGAGCAAGGACACAGCATCAGCCGGCAAATGTGACGGATATTTCGGATCTTCTGTCAGAATTTTCGTTCTCGTCACATTATCGTCGTCGTCATCGAACGGCAACTCGCCGCAAAGCAGGGCGTAGAGAATGATTCCTAGACTCCAAACATCGACCTTTTCGCCGGCATATTTCTCCCCCTTTAGCATTTCCGGGGCCGAGTAGCATATCGTCCCACAGAAAGTCTGGAGATGGTTCGTCTTGCCCTCATACTCGCGTGTGAAGCCAAAATCAACTAGCTTGACATTTTCATGCTTATCGAGCAATATGTTTTCCAGTTTCAAGTCTCGATGGACACACGATTGGAGATGCACGTAGGAAACAGCTCCCACGAGCTGAGTAAATATCTTTTGGACCTTATCAACGGAAAGTTGGCCATGCTTGAGCAGGTAGTTGTAGAGCTCGTCGCCTGCAACATATTAGCTTCTACCCCTGCGGTACCCCATTGCTTTAGCCTACCAGGACAGTACTCAAGAACCATCCACACAAGTGTCTCCGTCACTATGACCTCGTATAGGCGGGCGATATGTGGATGGACGAATTGGCGATGGTGGTGAATCTCGCGTGCAAGGTTGGAATCATCTTTCTTGGCTGACTTGAGGACGACCTGTTAAAGTCAGAAAGGTGTACTCGAGGCCCTGTTGGCAGGAGGTAGGAAGATAGACCAAGTTGTCACGAACCTTGGAACCATTGGTAAGTTTGTGATTGGCGAGATAGACCTTGCCAAAGGAACCCTTCCCTATCAGCTTCCCCAAGGTATAATTGCCGACGCTCTTGAGGTCCTTGTTCGAAAATTCACTGGGGAGGGGGTTAGTGCCGAGGAGGGAAAACTGGAAGGGCTTAGGCTGTACTGGACTTACTTTAGGAGTTCTTGGTAGGAGTTGGCAAGCTGTTGTAAGGGGGTATTAGTGCTATTATCCTCGAGCTTATAGGTAGATGGGTATATATGTAGCCATCACGGTCATGTGTCTTCACTATGTTTTGTAATCCGTTGTTGCGCGCAGCCAAGAATAATGCAAAACTGCGGACGTGACGTGACTACAACATGGCCAAGTACTCGAGGCAACTGAATGCCTACCTATATATATAATGGCAAACAGCTGGGAAAAGCGGACGGGACGGAACGATTGCTCCTACTCACCTTTGCTTTCCGTCCCAGCACCTCGGCTTTGACTTTATTTGTCTGCATGTCACCTCCCGATGTGCTCCTTCGTCTGCCTTTTCTTCTTATTCTTCTCCAGACCTTGCCCGCGGCCACTAAAGCAGGCCGGTATAAGAGAGTATATAACTTCCGCCAGGGTAGCAATGTCGTGGTCACAGTGTTTTACCAAGTTTTGCGAAATGAGCGTGGGCGGGTTATAGATCCGCCTTGGATTCGGCGAGCGTCGCCAGTTTGTCCAGGTCTACAACTCATTAACGTCCTTGTCTTTGCCTTGATCGATTTGGACTATCTGGGTAGGATGAGTATGTCGAATGGATAGCAATTGAAGTTCGAGAGATTCGTGATGGATTCGGCATTCAAGAGTAGATTCTCGGGTCCTCGGGACCTGTTCTCGGGGCTTGTTCTAGAGACCTTGTTGGTTCGAGTCTATAAATCCACGATCTCAGGGGACGGGAATCGGTAGGCGACAACTCGGGCTGATCGGACTCTCTTCGATTACTTGATCGAGCTCGAGCTGGCTATGTTTTGGTCTCAGCTTTCCACTTTTCCTTCACTTGCAATACAATCTATCTCGAGTAATACAGACAAGAAGATGTCGTCCGGTTAGTGTTGGTGGCGCAACGTAAGGAACTGAACAGGCAAGCCGTGAGCTGCAGTAAATTATTACCTCTTGTCATTCTAGGTAATGAGGTTAGGTAGCGCGCCGTGATACCTAATGGCCCCTAAAACAAAAACGCGCTAACAAGATTATCGGTGATTACGCCCTCCACCATCCCAACGATAAGGACAGAAGGAGAGGCAGTTACATTAGCTACATATGTAGGTACCTACTACGAAGTGCGTAGTACATCCATCCACATCTTGCACCCAGGCACCATGCATACCTACATACAAATATGTATACATGTATGTACCTATCTACCTACAAACCTGAAAGTACCCACGACATAAGTACCTAGGTAGGGGACGTATGTAGGAACATACATGTAGGTACCGGTAAGTAATCCTCCTGGCAATTTCCACCACTGCAACGTGCCATGGAGCCATCAATGGATTCCAACCTTCTACGAAGTAGATGTAGTTATCTTCTATTGTTGAACACATGTAAGGGCGGTTGTACATGACTAGCCCATGCTGGATGAAATATTCCATTCCTTAATCATTCAGTTGTCCCTTATCGAGATAAAACACCATCAACACCCCACACTTCTAATAGAAAAGGACATTCAATTGCCAATGATAGGAATTGCTCGCCTTATTTCAATCTGTAACGGGTACCACTGTACATACTACATAGTAGTAACATGTAATCAGCCCTGTTATATGATGTCTGAGAGAGCATTGTCTCCATCACATGTGCCACAGTTCAAAGGCACAAAGCACAGCCAATAACTAAAGTAGATTGCCTACCTACAAGACTTGGGGATCCCTGTCATGCCGTAGAACCTGGGAGCCACGGAGCAGCTGAGGAGGTATCTACGCAATTCAGGCAATACGCAACACGCAATACGCAATATTGCATTACCAGGATTACCTACAGTCACAGATCACCTAGCACACTTTATATGTAACAGGGAACAACATGGGTTGTAACACAAGGATTCCAGGGAAAGGGTTCAATTGTTTCTGAAGAATAACCAATGTGAAACTGACTTTGTTCAGTCAGCGTTGATCGGCTTACGATGAAGAAAATAGGTACTTGTATAGCAACACCAGACACGGACTTAAAATAGGTTAATATAAGAAGGAAGCGAGCTCCACCCCCTGACTGGATATGAGATGAGGATCCGAGCCGCTATTTGATGCATTAGCTAGTAGGTAGTCACCACCCCTAAGTGCGAATCCCCGATCAGTCCCCCGGCCGAGCACCTGAGGTCGGGAAGGGACTGAGAGATATATCTTACGAGATAGGTCCACGGGTAGGTCTGTACATCCATGGATGTTTATCTAATAATTTACGGAGGTGGCTAGTGTGATAGCTGGCTTGTGGCTGTAACTACTATACCCCTGAAGTGGCTTTCAACCGTATTCTTTTGCGAAGTGCCATATGAAAGCTAAAGAGAGTGCCCCCCGGCGCCACTACGCTCGATATAGGCTATGCTAGCGAACTTGTTATACACAACTTACGCCCGGCTAACTCCTCATATACTCACAGGAAGATACCAGTAGTTGAGACAGACGCTCTCTCTCTCAGCAACTGAGAATGATAACCCATGACTACTTACCTACCTAGCTAGCTTCTGTCCCCCTTCGGCAATCGACTTGTAACAAGATGTCGACACACGCTCGGTAAATTAGATATACCGAACGATCGTTGAACCGGCCGGACCGGAATTGTTTTGAAAAATGTACGCAAACTTCTTGACTAGCCCGTGTTGTGTCGATACGATGCACCGAGGGAACCGGCAGAGGCGAAAAACATGGCTTAGAAGATATTACAGAGCCTTGGGGCAACATAGTCTTTCATATCTCTACATATGTGCTCTTGCCTTGACCCTACGAAGGCGTAGGTACATGAATGGCACCTTGGACGACGTTCCCCGCGCCCTTAACAAGTTAACATTGACCGAAGGGACACCATATACTAGCCGCTCTACCCCAGATAGACCTTCTACCCTAGACAGAACGTGTCAAGATCGTCAAGCTTCCCCAAATTCACAAGTGGGGAACATCAACCCCATGCCCACCAGCAGGCGTGATAGCAAGGACTGCAGCAAATCGGCTAAGGAGCATCGTGTTTACCCCACGTTTCTGGTAGGTAACCCGGCAGATGTCGTCGGCCAATACCTAACCAGAGGCTAAATGGCGAGATGCGCTTACTGTGGTGGTATCCAATGACGGAGAACATAAAGGCAAGCATGCGCCAGAATCCTACGATGAGGAGCAGAGGGTCTTGTCTGTTCACATGCAAGACTGGGCGTTGCCGTACGAGTGACGGCTGGATACCTTCTGAAAGAAAGTAGAAGAAGTACAACCGACGACGATGTTGCTCGACCAGATACACCTAGTAAGCCTCATCCCATGGGCTTTGGGACTTGGGGCTGTCGCCGTGGTAGTCGACTATATACATATGCTATGGATGAGGTCTAAGCTGGTATGTGAAACCCTTGGATCAACATGTAATGACAAGTTCTAAGACCGAACGATTCGATTACAGCCACCGGGGCCATTTCCTTGGCCAATAGTGGGCAACACCTTCATGCTTCCCGATAGCAAGCCATGGATCTGGTTTGAAGAACTATCAAAGGCATACGAGGCCGAGCTTATCACGATCTGGATTGGACGGTATGGATCAACTTACCCATCTGCTATATACTACCCGTCTCGTCTTCTGCTACCTACAAGTATCCAAGCAGCTAATCACCGATCTGCCTCTCCGACCGAACTAGGAACCCCACGATCTGGATCAACGACGCCTGGGCGGCGTCTGACCTCTTCGAGAAGCGCGCGGGCATCTACTCGTCGCGGCCGCGGATGCTCGTCTTCGCGGAGCTGGGCGCGGGCCAGGACAACCTGCTGAACATGTACACGACGGTGCCTTCGCAGCGGGAGCGGTGGCGGGTGCACCGCAAGCTGATCCACCAGGGCGTGGGCGTGCAGTCGGTGCGCAAGTACCGGCAGTTCCAGAACAACGAGAGCCGGGTGGTGGCGCGCGACCTGCTGGGGAAGCCGGACGACTACGTCAAGCACTTCGAGCGGTACGCGACCAGCGTCGTGTCCATCATCGCCTTCGGGCGGCGCGTCGAGAGCTGGGACGACCCGATCATCACCGAGGTCATCGCTGTGATGCACCTGGCGGCCGACCTCAACGTGCCCGGCAAGACCTTCCCCATGCTCATGGAGACCTTCCCCTTCCTGGCCCGCTTCCCCAACGAGATCGCCCCCTGGAAGCACGGCCTGGGCAAGAAGCGCGGCTTCCACTTTTTCTACGCGCTCGCCGACGAGGCCGCCCAGAAGGAGGGCCACGAGGACTCCTTCGTCAGCTACCTGTTCGCCGAGCGCGAGAAGTACAATCTCCGCGAGGCCGAGATCTCCTCGCTGACCGGGAATTTGTTCGGCGCGGGCTCGGACACCAGCAGCTCGACGCTCATCACGTTCATCTTGGCGTGCTGCGCATTCCCGGAGGCGTTGGTGCCGGCCTGGGAGGAGCTGGACCGGGTGGTCGGCCCCCACCGGAGCCCGAGCTGGGAGGACGAGGAGAACATGCCGTACATCAAGGCGTTCGTCAAGGAGGTGCTGCGATGGCGGTCGGTGGCCATCATCGGGGGCCAGCCCCACGCGCCCACGCAGGACGACTACTACAAGGGCTGGTTGATCCCCAAGGACGCCTGGATCCAAGGGAACGTGTGGGCGATTCACCACAGCGAGCGAGAGTTCCCCGAGCCGGACCGGTTCAATCCCAACCGGTTCCTGCCCGGGCACCCGGATAGTCGGCCCTTCCCTAACGAGCGGGGATACATGACGTTCGGCTGGGGCCGCCGCGTATGCTCGGGGCAGGCGCTGGCCGAGCAGGGGACTTGGATCACGGTCGCGCGGATCCTCTGGGGCTTTAACATCCAAAAGAAGACGCGACCCGATGGGAGCAAAGTCGAGGTGGATATTTTCAACTACACGTAAGTTTGGCTTGAAATTCTTTTCCTGGCGCTAGTCAGCAGGCCACTTCCACAAAGATGGAGGTCGTTTGGTCTGATTGTACAACGAGCCTAACAATGATATTCTCGAAGAAACGGTCTGAACATGCGCCCCCAGCCCTTCGAGTGTAGCATCACGCCGCGCAGCGAGGAGATCCGGCAGACTATCGAGCGGGAGGGAAAGCAGGCGTTGGAGGAGCTAGGGCAGTACCGCGGCGAGACGAAATATAGGATGTCGACATTCTACTCGAGGAACAACCTGGCTATGGACACGTATGCGAAAGATGAGAAGTGAATGCTTCTGTTGGAAGAATTGTGACTCAATGGGGCTATGAAGCAGCGACAAACAATTAGCACAAGGCTCGATTTACAATGATTTAGACACAGAATTGATCTTAGCATATCGCAACCCACATCTTCACTCTCTACCTTATCCGCCAATTATAGGTACAAATACCTACTTGCAATGCTTTTGACCCCCTTGTGCGAGGCATGGATGTATTATGAGGCGCATCTACGGGAGGCAGATGTTCACACACTTGCATGTTTCACGTCGTAACTGGGCAATTACTTACATCGTATGCATAAGGAAACCAAATGCCATTCCTCGCTTATGTGCATAATGAAGCTCCAATCTCCTGGCCCGAATCTCAACCGACCTGCATCACAGCACAACCATCAACACTCAACATACATCATCGGCACCCAACCAATTACTACACACAAAAGTCCATAGCGCCCCTAGCATAAGCTATTTATTTAACAAGGAAAATTCAACAAGCCAACATCTTATCGCCATCATGTTAGTCGAGCTACCAATTCAAGAACACACCCCGTCATCATCATCGCCGCCGTCGTCTTCGTCGCACGTCGACATTCTCATCCTAGGCGCGGGGTGGACCTCCACATTCCTGATCCCGCTACTCCAAAGAGAAGGGATCGCGTACGCGGCGACGACCCGGGACGGCCGCCGCGGCACCATCCCGTTCACGTTCGACCCGGACTCGAGCGACCCGGCGCCTTACGCCGCCCTGCCCTGCGCCGCCACGGTCCTGATCACGTTCCCGCTCGTGGGCAAGGGCCAGTCGCAGCGGCTGGTTAGCCTATATGGCACCACGCACTCTAGCGCGAAGGATTGCAGCAGCAATCAGCCCCCCCGCTACATCCAGCTCGGCGTGACCAGCATCTGGAAGGGGGCGGGCTGGAGCGACGAGAACTCGCCCTACGACACGTCGGACCGGCGCGCCATCGCCGAGGACGAGCTGCTGGCGATCGCCTCTCCCGCAGGCGACGACCCCTCCGGCAGCGGCGGCGGCGCGGCGGTCCTCAGTCTGTCGGGCCTGTACGGCGGGGCGCGGGAGCCGCGCCACTGGGTCGACCGGATCGCGCGGAGCAAGCAGGAGCTGCGGCGGACGGGCGCGCTGCACATGATCCACGGCGTCGACGTGGCGCGGGCCATCCTCGCGACGCACCGCCACTTCACCTCCGGAAAGCGCTGGCTCCTGTGCGACCTGCACGTGTACGACTGGTGGGAGCTGGTGCAGAGCTGGGCGGGAGAGGCGCTACGGGATGGCGGGGCGGAGGGGGGAGGGGAAGGTTCCGCACGACAGAAGGATCTCCTGGCGTGGGTTGGTGAACTGATGGTTGAGGAGGGCGTTAGAGCCCTGCCGAGAGACCCGTCGACGCTTGGCAGGACGCTTGATGGGCGTGGGTTTTGGAAGGAGATGGGAGTTTGGCCCATGCAGGGCCGGGTGAGATAAGAGATGAGGTAGGTCGTGCGTGGAAGCCTTCCAGCGCGTCTATGGCTCGTCGGTTTCAGGGTGATATGCCTACATAATAGTAATGCGGTTCATGTAACATATAGGTAGCAATGTAGCAATGGAACTCTCTGGTGGGACGGGACATTCAATTCCAGGAACTATGGTTATTCTATGATTTTGGAGGGAAAACCCCCCTCAGAAGCTTGTTACATTTTCTGGAAGCCATGGCTAGAACCTTCGGAAAGCAGACAATCATGAGCCACTACTCCAAGAGGCATTGTCCATGATTTCTACTCAGCATCTAATGCAACACTATGTACCCAATAACTCCGTGCCTGTCTAACGCCCACACATCTATTCTATAAATGAAGCGCCGCATCCATCCCATCACCTCTCCTCCGCGAATTCCGTCCGCCGCGCCGCCCCTCCCCCATCCCTGTCTCCCACGAGTAAATCTTTGATGGTAGTCTTATGGTTCGGCCTTCTCCTTATGGATCTCGATACTCGGCGGCGCCCCCGTCAGCGCCTTGCACTGGGCATAGATGACGAACTGGCCGGCGACCAAGCCGCACGTCATGAAGATCCTAGGGCCCAGCCCATCCAGCAGCAGGCGCTTCGGGCCGAGCTCGCGGGCCAGCGAGAACATCCGGGTCGTGACGGCCTGGGTCTTGTCGCCGGCGCCCTTGTTGATGGCCGACAGCAGGGTGTCGGCCGGGTGCGACAGCACGGCCGCGGCGGCGCCCGCCACGACGCCGGAGCCCAGCTCGACGGCGGTCGAGCCCAGCTGGCCCAGGCCGGCCTTGCGCTCGGGCCCGAGCCCGCGGTAGATGGCCTCGACGGCGGCCTCGTGGACGCTGAACTGGCCGACGGCGTAGGGGATCTGCTTGGCGATGAGGGGCACGAAGCCCGCGTAGAAGCCGCGGATGCCCTCCTCGCGGGCCAGGCGCGCGAACCCCGTCGCGAGCCCCGTGGCGTAGCCCCGCTGCGACACGAGCCGGATGCGCGTGGCCTCGAGCGGGCACAGCGCCACGTCGGCGAACAGCTCGGCGGCGGCGCTGGCGCCCAGGTAGATGGCGGTGCGGCGGCGGGTGGCGACCTCGGGCGAGCCCGACGCCTCCACCAGCCGCTTCTTGAAGAACTCGTACCCCGCGAACTTGCCCCCGCCTTGCACCAGGTACCCGACGGCCGTGGGGCCGAAGCCCGTCAGCAGCGCCGACGCCCCTTCCTTAGCGACGATTTGCCGTCCCGCCTTCACCATGTTAAGCCCTTTCATGGCGTCGTCGACTTGGATGCGCGTCTTGACGACGTCGATGGGTGTCGCAGCCTGTTGTTGTGTTTCATTTTGGGTGTGTCCCGAGTCAGTTTACCTCTTATGTAGCCCAGCCTGCCCTATCATCTTCAAACGTCACGTGTGGGGGGGAACCATTCAGGGGGACTTTACACCGTGGGTGAGGGTCGCCGCGAGGGCACCGGCGCCGAAGAATTTGGCATAGTCGCTACCGCTGAAATTTGGGGTGATGCTCGCGGATGCCATGACGCAGTATATGGGGGAATGAATTGCTAAAAGAATCGAAGAGTGCTTCGGCGCCTTTTACTTTTCCTACGGACCGGCTTGCGATATAGAGGATGGGACCTGACTCAGCACCACAGCTCTCTGTCTGAACAAGAAGAAAACCCCCCAAGAGATCTACTACAATTTTGGTGTATCCCAGCCGTTGCAGTTTATCTTGACGAGTATGAACCCAATGTGGATATGAAAGAGTACAGAATCTCCAGAATGTTTATCTGAGAAGAAAAAGCAGTCAAATCAATTCGGCGGCCTTGTCCGTGTATTTGTGCCTCATAGTTTCAGTCACGAAATAAGGTGGTAGGCAGGAATGCACGAGTTCCGGCGCTCCCGTCTCAGCAACGGTGATGTCACAGCCGGTGACGTCCACTGTGCATATCGGGCTACTGTGGGCCCCTTAATCGTACCCACCCTTTTCCTGTCCTACCATCCCTCCCGCCTGCCAGTACCAGCCCACCTACCGTACCTACCAACCCTTGCCTACCTCGGTATCTAACTTCAATCTTTCTTAGGTCCGTCATATCTGAGCTTGTGGAAAAGAACCGGGACTGCAGGAGTAGCTGAAGATCATGACTTCCTCGATATCAGCTACACTGCTCACAAAATAATGAATTTAATACATGTAAGGCAAAGAGTTCGGTTTTGTACCTTCCGAGGTACGTGAGAGCTGCGATCAAATGATGAAGATGAAGATGGGATAAAGGTTTTTGGTTCTGTTTATTGCCTAGTCAGTATATAGCAAACAGAGCTCATATATACTATCGATGTATATAGTAACCGATGTGCGATGTACCAAAGCTATGTCTTCGCAGGGCGTCTTTCTTAAGGGCCCTATCCGCACTGAGGCGTTAATTTTTACGAGCCTTTTCCTCTGCTTCGTCCAAAGCCGACCATACGCTCTCCATCACTCTCCAGGCATGACTCGTCTGGTTCTTCTCATGATCACTCAGACCGTGGAGGAGATATCCCTTGATTCTGTGGATTTCATCGCTCACGCCCTTAAGAAGGACATTGTGATTTCGGTGTCTGAGGTATTCCTCTAGGTAGTGTGCTGGAGGAAGCTTCTCAGGTGGAGAATCCGTCTGTGTCCCGTCAACACGAAGCACAGCTTTCTCGGACACCTTTTCTCGGACGGCTACAACCTGTGCCTCGATACCGCTAAAGCGTTTGTCCAAGATCTCCCCGATGGCTTTCAATTGAGCTTCAACTTTCTCAATCCGCAACAGCTCCGCTTCTGGTTGTTTCGCCATTTCTGGGTGTTTCATCGTATCTGATTGCTTCGCTGTTCCTAGTTGCTGCGCCGTGTGGAGTTGCTTCGTCGTGTCTTGCTGTTTCAACAACCCTGGTTGCTTCGTCGTGTCTTTCTGCTTCAAAACTTCTGGTTGTTTCGCCTTTTCTAGATGCTTCATCGCATCTGATTGCTTCGCAGTTCCTAGTTGCTTTATCGTGTCTTGTTGCTCCAACACTTCTGGTTGCTTCACTGTTTCTGGTTGCTTCACCTTTTCTAGTTGCTTCACCTTTTCTGGTGGCTTCGTCGTTTCTGGTTGCTTCGTCATTTCTGGTTGCTTCGTCATTTCTGGTTGCTTGACCGTGTCTTGTTGCTTTACTGTGTTCGCCTGCCTTGATTTTACTGTATCTGGCTGCTTCACTGTGTTTAGCTGCGCCACTCTTTGTGGCTTCTTCACTGTGTCCGGCTTTTCCACCGTCTCTGCCCGTTCAGGAGGCTTGTGCTTTGCTTGTGCTATAGGGGTCTCGGGTTCATAGTTAAGTATAGCTGTGTTGGCCATCTTGATCTGATCTAGGGAGTGGCGAGGTGGGGACGCAGCTTGGGGGACCTTTGATTTTATATCTGTTTGTGGTTGTTGTTTCATGGTAGGCGACGTGCTTGAGCCGGTCTCTCCGACTCGCCGCTTAGATGGACCCAGGTCTGTAGAGAAAGAAGCACCTCGTTTCAAAATATTGCGTGGAGTTTCCCGCGTGCTGACGATGTGACCATATGTTCCATTGTCCGAAGGAACCTCTGAGATAGTTCCGCGTTGAGGTGGATATGATATTCGGGAAGCTAGAGAAGGGGATTCGTTGTTCCAATCTTCAGTTCGCTCAGAGACTCCTCGCGCAGATCTAATCGGACTAGGTAACGGCCCATCAGGGCGATACTGGTCCACAAACTGTCTGGAGGGTTGCACTTCATTCCGGGCAGCAAGTCCTTTGATTGACAGGCTGACCTCCCTAGACAATGATGTCTTTTGATAGGGCCACATGTAGCGGAAAGGTTTCCAGTTGTCTAGCTTCCTCTCGAAGCTGCGCCTGAGATCAGCCCCGGACTGTGTTGGTATTACCAAGGAGGATCGGTGGAGATAGGAATCTATTTCCGCAGTCAAGATTATAGACGCTGGATCATGTGCCACATCGTGTGTGCCCTTCCCAAGATAACGTTTCCTGGCGCCTGAATAAACTTGAGCAATCATCTGCAAAAAACCGGGGTCCCAGTATTGAGAAAGGCGTCGGGCAAACTGTTCCCAAAAGACGTCACCGAGACTTATGTACTCGCATAGGAATGTTAATGTTCCGAAGATAGCTCGAAGATTAGATATAAATCGATCACGGCGAGATGCGATTCTTTTATCGCTGCAGAACTGGGGTTGGAGGAGTCGCGATCGAATGGTGTTGTTACCCATTGGATCGTCCCCATCGTAGAAATCAAGCCCGTGAATATACCACTCTTCCTGAGGAGAGCCCATTGCGGCGGGAGAAGGCAGGATTTGAAAATGTAACTTGAGAGATCGCGGTGAAGATGAAGAAGAATGTCATTTGGGTTACTCGTGGCTGCCAGGATTCTTAGGCGTTACCCCGGGATTTCAAAGAGACGTCGATCAATATCAGAAGCAGGGTAACGAGTACCTGGGCAATAAGTATGTACGGACTGGCCTTATGGTGTTATCATAATATAACAACCAGAATGAAGTAGTATCTCGCTCACCCGTGGTGTGAGGAAAAGCAATGTACAATGTACGGGGGAAGGTAGGACTATATGCATGTAGGTGTGCGTGGTAGGTACCTACTATGTAGGTAAGTTCCAAGGTTGGCAGTCACGAAACTGATGTGAGGCGCTGCAGTGGCCTGTGTGCAGCAACCTTACCTTTAAGGGGTAATTAGGTATTGTACAATACATACAATGCCTCTAGTAGCTCTCCGTAGCGCCTTCCTTGTAAGAATCAATCTGGCAGTCTGGGTAGGTTTCAGCGTGCGGTTCAATGCGACAAAATCAACGGGGCCAACCTCCTTCGAACTTGAAATTGTATCTACAGAATTGGAGCCCGACGACTTATGTTTAAAAAAAAAAATCCATCTCAATGGCAACCAGGTGTCCGGAAACGACCCGAAAAACCGGATATCCGCCTAACCTTGGTAGGCAAGGCACCCAGGTTAGATCTCGGCAGTCAGTATAGATTCTTAATCGGACCCGCTCCGACAGCGTATGTACGTGTATGTATGATATACATGTATGTACGAAGTATGTAGTAGGTTCTTGAGACGCGAAGCTCGTTGGCCATTCACTCATTCTCTATCTGAAGAACATGGCATTGTGAACACGAGTCAAAATGGAAATCAGACTTTCAAGACGACGGTTCTATAGCTTTGATTAGACGTGCAGATCGTCTTCTCGAACTGGGTTTCTCCCCCGCACTCGCAGCCCCGGAGTCGGAGGCAGGATGCCCAGAAACCCTAGACGTAGACGCGCTCCTTCCATTTACCGGGATGGGGTTTGCTACAGGTCGTTCCTGCTTCGAGTTCAAATTCGAATCCGAATCCGACTTAGGCGTGAACTTCGACTTTGACTTTGACTTCGACTTCGGCTCCGCCTTCTGCTTCTGCGGATACGGCGTCTCGCCTCGCGCGAGCATATCCACGAACGCCGCGACGCGCCTCTCGCGCCCGGCCTGCGTCTTGAGCGCGTGGAGGCGGTGGTAGATGGCGAAGCGGTTCCGGCTCGTGAGCACCTCCCACATCGCCTGGGCGTCGGGCACCCCTGCGACAGCGGCGAGGAACTCGGGCGGCAGTAGCTGCTCGGCCCCCGTCCCCGTTCCCGACGCCACGGCCGCCGAGCCCGCGTACGCCGCGTCCCAGCGGCCGTCGGCGCGGGCGGCTTCGACGGCGCGCCAGCCCCGCGCCGTCATGCGGCCCCCTTGGGCCTCGAGGCGCGCCACGTGCGCCACGTTGCGCTGCGACCAGGTGCTCTTGGCCGTCCGCGGCGTGTAGCGCTGCGCGTACGTCAGCGAGGTCGGCGTCGTGGTGCCCTTCTTGGCCAGCGTGAGCCACACGCCTCGGGAGGTGTCGGCGCTGCGGCCAAGCCAGCGTGACCACGCGGCTGCGTCGGCGAGCGTTAGCATTGGTAGATCGGCTGGCATTGTGATTGTAAGATCAGGGTGACAGAACGAAATCCTCAAGAGCGGATGGGTTCCAGTGCATTGTAGGTCTGTCATGGTGGTTTGGATGGGGTTGCCGTGGACCGCTTTGTTGTGATGATAGGCTGACAAGTTTCGGATTTAGGCAACCGAGCAGCTGAAAGAACGTAATGTGCGTATGCTAATAACGGGGGATTCCATACTGTGTCAGCATTCCAAGCACTTGTCTTGGACTTGGTCCTCATATACGGAGTACGCATGATGGGAATAGGGAGACAAAAAGCGACTACAAGTACAATTGGGTTTCATAATTGTAGGCTCACATACCTGTAGTAGCACCACGATCTAGTACGGCATCAGACAAACGCACGTCACCAAATCAAGGGGGATTAGTCGTAGCATCAAAGCACTTTTGAATATTGGAGCTCTAATCAAAGAATTCTGCTAGTTCCCCTTTGCCCTATATAGCACTTCCGTGCCCTAGAGGCAATGTCCCTGAGCTATTTAGGTTCGCAATGGTCTGTCTAATTACATGTTGAGCGAAGTATGAGCATTGTCTTCGGAGATAACTCGACGGTACCAACTGGTAAAGAATTCCCTCCAAGACGGTTCCGACCGAATCTCCAAGAACTCGGCTGTTTCCCCTTGGAAAGTCGCTTGAAAGATCCAATCTACCACCGTAGGTTTGGGGCCCTCGTCGGATTCTGCTGCGACGGCCACGACCATTTTGATTGGGCATACACCACCCTCCTTGTCCACGAATTCTTTGGCAAAGCAAGGGTAAAAGATATCATCCATGAAGCTGTACAACTCAGTTGGGTGTTCCTCGAATCTCATTATCTCGTGAACATTCAGTAGCAAGGCCAGGCTATAGTCGGCATCTTGTCCTTCAATCCATCGGCTATGGATCACTGCAAGGCTGTAGTTCATTTCGTACCCTCTTCGCATATCTGCCACGAGCTTCACGATTCGCTTTCGAAATTCTTGGCCGACCTTGTCGTTCCTGATTCTGTATTCTGGGTATCTGCCTTGGTCCTGTTGGGGAAGTTCCGGTCTAATTCGATAGGACTCGAGCCCTTCGTACTTGTTACTGTCCTCGTAGATGACTTTAAATGGATCTGTTGGTATGCCAGCAAAATCTATCAAGTGTTATCGTGTGACCTTTCATTGCTCATAAAGTTGTGCATACCCATTCTGTGGAAAATGTTGCCAACACCCCAGGGGATCTGTCTTTCATTGGACATAGGACGGCCTGAAATCCAGCGGATTGTCGAATTGCGTAGACTTCGCAATACCATTCCGAAGGGATAGTGCAGTATTTGCACGAGTCTTTGTCTCAGTGACATTCTGCCTCTCAGATGAATGATGAATAGGCTATGATCTGTCGTAAGTTGTGAAACCTGGTGGGTTGTGGTTCATTGAACGCCTCGTTTGAAATGGAAAGTAGGACGTGTTGTTGATGATGGTAATGGGCTATTGACCCACGTCAAATGGGCTCCTCGGGTACTGAAAGCAAGTACAGGTCGGTTCTGGTACAGATGTATTCACTGTTGCCTACCTTGGTGCCGAGTTCCCTAACTCTGGAGCATTAGCAGGCACATTGCCCATCCCCCGGGCTACTACGTAAGTGATACTTTAGACCGTTTGGTACGTTGGAAGCTCCCGTAGACTCACTCTATGTGACTTACACAGAACAGTATGTGTCGTATCGTCTCTAGGGGAACAGACGCAGTTAAAAGGTGGCGTGCTTTGCAAACAATAGCAGCATGTTGATGTATGAACTTGATAGCCTTGGGAAAGTGTTGCTTGGTTGTACCTGTACCCCCCTTGAGGTTGTCAACGACTAAGCAAAGCTGCTAGTGAAAAGCCCGATTCTTGGATTTCCTACGATCATGAAAGCAGGCTTTCTATTCAAAAGGGGACATGTCAAGCTACTGCATTTTCCAACCGAACATAGGCCATGACACCAATGGCACCACCTTCTCTGTTACATTATTACAACCCACGTGCCCGTTGACTATGATGGAAATCCACAGTTTAAGTACAGGCCCGGTATTATCAAGGTAATGTTCAAAGGTATCTAGAACGGTTTGAATTCAACCAAAGCCCCAGAAAGAAAACAGAGGCAAATATCCACTAGATATTAATATCGAGACTTGGGCAACAACTAAGAACTTATATGCGGTACAGCAAGCCTTAGCAGGCTGAGAACCCCTAGGAGGTCAATCCGGAAGTGGAAGATTCAGTATTGAAGGACACCCAGGTAAGGATTGACGCCTAGCACCTTATATTAAGAAATTCTACAACAGTCCTGCCTGTCCAGCGTTGCTCTCTGCCGCCAGGACGCTCCGCAATGGTATCTCACTTCTCAGCCTCCACATAAGCGCACCCGTAAGCTTGGGGGTCTGCGAGCCGGTGGACCAAAATAGTGCTGCCCGGCAGTAGATGGCTCGGTGCGTTGTGGTCAAGGTGGTGTTTATTGCCTCCCAGAATACCCTGTAGCAGTGCAGCGTGATGGAATTGCCCACGGTCAACATAACTGCCGCTGCTGCACGCTATATGTTACTAGCTGGTGCAATAAAGTAACGGTGACTAGTAGAGGCATGTTTGCAAGTGAAGGCTTGAAAGTGGGATGCCTGTTCCCTGATGATACCGCAGAAAGGTGATGACTATGATTTCAATGCATTTTGGAGTTCTGATGCATATCGAAAAATACCCCTGAATTTGATCTCTCCACTTCGTAACCCTATGAAATAGTGGTTCTTTGGTGCCATATTATAGGCTCAACCTAAATGGCTTGCAGGGGTAGTACCGTAAGATGCCAGCACAGGACTGGAACTGCGCCGCAATACTTCGTAGATAGGAGAGATAACCTCAGCCACTTACCTGTAATAAATGGGAAGATAAGATCAAGAGACACGCGCCTGTCATCTTGATATACTTCATGTCAACACCTGGATTGATTATTCATTACTACGAAACATTTCCAGGTAGTAGAAATTTTTTTATTTCAAAACCTCGCGAGTTGATTCCACTCTGTCTATCGTTGGTTACCTAGATGGTCGGATCAACATGCGAATTCACGTCAGTGTAGCGCTCGCTCTCGTATCGAGTGTCGCAGGCCTGCTAGTTACCCCCGATCTTACGCGCAATGCACGTGCTGAGAGCGGCCATAAGCACGAGCAACCTCCGTCCTCAAGGAGTATAACGTCGCTATTGCATGATGTTCAACAGAAACCACTTAGTCTAGGCAGTACAGGTACAAGATTCAATATCCGCGAGCAAAGCGACGCTTTATGTCGTGCGGGTAGCCGTCAGTGGACGGGTTGGATAGATGTGTCTGAGGAGAAGAGTCTCTTCTTTTGTAAGTGTGATGACATGCAAGTGCGTTGACTGTAATTGACCCAGGCTGTAGGGTTCTTCGAAAGCCGCGATAATCCTTCAGCAGACCCCGTCACTGTTTGGATCAATGGGTGAGTTCAGTGTGCCCCCTAATACTGATGATTTATCTAATGGCATGGGCGATAGGGGGCCCGGTGGTTCATCGATGCTAGGCCTGTTCTCCGAGATCGGACCATGCCTTACGAATGAGCATGGCAACGATACCATCTATAATGAACATAGCTGGACCAACTTTGCCAATGTCCTTTTCATCGAGTAGGTACAACTACGTCCAGATCAGCGAAGTTGCATGACTGACATCCCTTAGCCAACCAGCAGGTGTCGGGTTCTCTACAGTAAACAATGGTTCGTTAGGCGGACCGGATAATGAACTAGAAGCCGCGCAGGACTTTGACAAATTCTTGTCTATCTTCTTCACCGAGGCATTCCCTGAATTCTCCCACCAGTCATTCCACATAGCGGGCGAATCTTTTGCAGGGACGTACGTCCCAGGCTTCGTTGACTATATCGACAAGCGGCAGCAGTTGGGCGTCCAGGATGTTTTCAAGACGAAGATAAGCTCTATCATCCTAGTCGACGCGGTCGTTGACCTTCTTGGATCAGGCCCTCTGGGGCAGTATGACCACATGTGCCAGTTTGATAAGAACGGACAGAATAAGCTTGAGCTCGGCTACAACCAGACAACGTGCCGCGAGATCGAGAAGGCAGTCCCGGAATGCCAGCGCTTAGACAACCAATGCATCGAAACATACGATGGAAACATATGCAGAGCAGCCTACGAATTCTGCGCTGATCATATCGAAAGGTTCATCTTGGAGGGTCCGTTGAGACGGAACCCCCAAGACGATCGTGTCGAATGCAATGGACCCATGCCCCTTTGTGGCCTTGACCAGTTCGATATATACCTGAACTCCCCCCTAGTCCAGAATGCCCTTGGTCTGGATAACTTCAGCTATAGTGTGATCAGCTGGGATATGAACAATCGATGGGATAAGAGCAATGAGATGTTCATGCCGAGCACCCGGGAATTGAGGTACATTCTAGATGAGACTGACACGCGAGTGCTAATGCTCAACGGGAATAACGATATCATCGTGTAAGTAGCAGTCGAAGACATGATGTGTTCATTCTAACAACTGACTTTCTGAATAGGAACACCGAGGGACAAAAGCGCGTATACGACAGTCAACCGTGGAATCACCAGGCCAAGTACCGACTAGAGAAGTTTGCCGATTGGGAATGGCCTGACAAGACGGGCAGGCTGATTAAGGGCGGAGAGTTCAAGGCTGTTGATAAGCTGGCTTCGGTAACAGTCGATGAAGCCGGCCACACATCCCCTGCGGATCAAAAGGAGGCCGTGGGGTTTTCGATGAAGTGCTGGTTGCATCACCAACAGGATGAACGATGCCCTTTATAAGGCGCCGGAACATTTGACCAATATAAACACGACACCGTCTTATGACTATGTGCTGTGTCGGATTATTCATGGTGCGATTCCATATCTACACGAATAGTTACCAACACTTAGTTGCCATCGCCTAGTTACTAGTTATGTCTGATAACCGGTAACCAGAATAGGGGTACGGTGGTAGCGGTCGAAAGTAACCAGACATCCCCACTGCCAGTAAGTAGTAGCAGAAGTCCGGTTACTTTTGGCCGTAACCTTCGTATAGTTTGGTGGTGGCAGCAGAATATGTAAAACACAGCGCAGTTGAAAGTGATTGATGCCTTCAAAACCTTAAACTATAACTGACGATGTATAGTATCATCTTCAAGTTAGCGATTTGGTCTTACGCTTCGTCGCTGTACCTTCATGGAGCTTGTCACGTGGGCACGCGAAAGCCCGGACGCGCTAACGCGATTTTACCGATTTACGAAGGTAGCGGCCAAAAGTAAGTAGACTCCTATACAGACCATCACAGTATGGCTTAAGCTCAGCTGTACGCGCTACTTCTCAGAAAGCTTAATTAGCTTTTAGTCTACTAAAGCATAACGCTTATAGCAGCAAAGAACGTGCTGAAAGCCCCGTGCTTTAGTGGCTAATAGGCCACTTAGTCGCTTGGCCCGCTAAGCATGTTGTATACTGTATCAAGCAGCAGAATCTTGACTGTACATATACGTACCTGAGTTTACTTACTTTTGGCCGCTACCTTCGTACTTAATTCAAAACACCCCTATTCACGTTATTTGATCGCGCGTCGCAACTTCACGACGTCTACCAAAACTAGCACGATCTTTGATATCACTGGGTTCCCGCCTTCCTCCTCCGACTTCAAGTTCGAGCTCGAGTCTAAATCTACCCAATTGCATCCACCATGAGCGTTAATGAACCCCGGCTACTCTCCTCGGATAGCGAAGACTCCGATGACGAAGTCGGAAGCCCGGAGGCAAGCAGATGGAAGGCCGACTTGCTAAGAAGCCTCAAGGCGGTCAAGACCTTTGGCAACTTTTCTTTCATAGGACAACACGAGCTCTTCACAAATCCTGGGCTTGAGATTGCAGACTCTTTGATCCCACTTCCACTGGTTACACGCGACGCAGAGATTCTCAAAGCCTTGTCTCAGCAGGCCCCTTTCGGCCGTGGAGATGAGACCGTGGTGGACACCACAGTGCGCAAGACTTGGGAGCTTAATACCGAACAGTTTCAATGCTCCAATCCAAGCTGGAAGGCTTACCTAGATACACTCCTTCAAGAGGCCGCAAAGAATCTTGGCATGTAGGTCGGCCACCAAAACTTATCACGTATCTAATCCTGATGGGACTTACAGGCCAGGGACCATTCGGGCTGAACCATATAAGCTCCTACTGTACGAGGAAGGCTCATTCTTCAAACGCCACAAAGACTCCGAAAAGGTCCCGGGAATGGTCGGGACCCTTGTCATATGTCTCCCGTCTAAACACGAGGGCGGCGATGTTCATCTATCACACGCAGGCAAGGCTCGAGTATTTGCAACAAGCAAGTCATCTGCTTTTGACCTCACAGCTCTTGCGTGGTACTCCGATGTGACTCATGAAATCAAGGAGATCACCTCGGGATACCGCCTGGTATTGACATACAACATCATCCAAGAGGCAGGCGCTAAAACGTCGGCGAGCTACTTTGTACAGCAGCAGAACCATCTCCAGTCATGGATCACAAGATGGAGAGACGCCTTTCCTAAAACCACAAAGCTTGTGTATCGACTGGAACATAAGTATTCCAAAAACGGTCTCTCGCTGCGGCAACTGAAAGGCAGTGACGCGGGTCGAGTCCAGAGCTTGTATGATCTGTGCGCCAGAAATGGCTTTTATCTGTTCTTGGCGAGATTGACGAAAACTGAGAACGAAGGCGAGGACGCCGATGACTTTGTCGAGGACGAATGTCTCCAGCTTGAGTATCTGCTTTCTTGCGACGGAGTCGAAGTTGGCTTCTACTGCAGCGTCAAGATAGGGGATATTTTAGGTCGTGATCCTTATGCCGACCGGGATCCTGACAGTGAGAGTGAAGGTCCATATACCGGTAATGAAAGTCAGCCATCAGAGTACCGCTATCATGACTCGGTAAGCCACCCTATACTTGGTCTGCTGTGGTGTCTGTTTATGTTGACCGGACATGTGCTAGGCTGCCGTGCTAGTCCCGAGGGAGCACTTGAGACAGTTCGCTGGGTCTTGTGGATATGGAAAAGACAGCGTTAACCTGCTCATGATGGTCTCAAAGGATTTATCAGCGCACTTAGATGATGACTCAGTTCGAAGTTACGCCACTGATTTCATGCACACCATGCTGGAGAAGAAGAAAACAGGCGCACCAGTACTGAAATCGATCTTGACGAACGCTCGAGAGTTGAGAGATGGCTTACTCTACCGAAAGGCCATACAGAAAGCTGCGGAAGCACCCCAAGGCTGGAATACGGCTGGGAACTATATAGGAACAGTAATATGGCCTCCAAGCATGGAGGCAATCCACAACAACACGAAGCCTCGAGGTTCGAGTCTGGGGGACTGTCTCAAGGAAACCCTCCCCACGATTGCAGAAATATGTAATAGCCTTTCGGTTCCTCAAAAATCAGATTGGGATGACTGGTAAGCGGGCCCCTCTATATTCTTTAACCACAAGTTGACGAGTTTGCACAGTCTTGGGCCGCTCATTTCCGACCTTTCAAGCCTGAGAGAAGTCGCTGAAGCATTGGGCATGATCGAAGGCTTGCTCGTCAGTAACGACGAGCTGTTACAATCGTATCTGCAATGGCGCCCCTCTATTGAGATGTACAGGTTCAACAACAAGGAATCTCTCCAGGTGGATGATCTTGACCTAGTTATGTACCTGATAACTAAAAATGTGGACGATAGTGAATGGATCAATACTCGGTATGACCTTCCCTGCTGACGCGACCATGACTTGAACTTGTCCAGTCGAAGGCATTGCTAATTGTCACTGATAGGCTTACGGCAAGACTGAACCAATGTGCCGATCGTTCTCTGCTGTATAAGCTGCTTGATAGCCTCTTCCAGAAGAGTGAGGGAGGTTCGCTTGCGGGCGCGGACGTCATAGCCGGGCGTATTCTCGAGGCTACTCTTCCTAAGTTGAAGCTTAATATAGATGATTTTACGAGCTCCGCATCAAATGAAACGCCCTACAGCACATCCTCATCGAGTTGGGAGTACGCGATGAGCGTCGTGGCTAATTTCACCAAGTTCCTTGATGTATTCCTCAAGTACAACTTCAAGGACCTAGCAAAACAGCTCCTCGAACTAAGCTGCGAGAATGTCGCAGAAGCGTTCCGCAAGGGTCCCGAGAAGAATACCACAAATAATGCTGCTAGCAGCCACTGGTCTTTGGGTTACGGCGCGTCATTAGAGAGGAACGCTAAGAAGATCGAGGATATGCCATCTTCATTCGCTAACAAGGTCCTGGAGTCCCTGATAGACGTCGCAGAGAAGCACGAGATCCCACCACTTACATCCCTGAAGGACCTCTTTGAAGTCATTTTCCGCAAGTATATAATCGTCGGCGCCCCGACCTATCCCCCAAAGCCCGTCGGTTGGGCGCACAAGCCGCGGCGATGCACTCCGTATAGAGACTGCGCGCACTGCACGGAACTGAATAGGTTTCTTTGTGCCAGCGACGAGGCGCAAGTCCGTTTCCAAAAACCTGCGAACTTTCGCACGCATGTAGAGAGGCAGCTGCCGAAGGAGTACTTCCGGTGCGAGTCCGGGCCGTCGCCGAACAGGGGTTGCTACACGCTTGTCGTAACCAAGCTCGGCACGGAATACCAAGACGATGTGAACCAATTCCAACAAAAGGTCGCGAGGCTATACGAGAGCGTGTGGATTTTCGCACGCGACTACGTGCAGAAGCTGCTGGGAGACGAGCTGTACCGCGAGTTGGTTCTGCTGGAGAAGATACGCCAGCCCCCACCCCCTCCTGCGCAGGAGACCGGCTATGGAAGTTCCGCTCCTATTGCCACCATGGCCCCCGCTGCCATGCCTGCCCCGTTCGGCAACCCCACTCCAGCGCTCTCCGGCGTTCCCGCCATACCCACGAATGCCCAACCTCCGAACCCTGTTGCACCCGGGATAGGCACCGGCTACTTCCTACAACGTCCGGCTCCGCCACAAAATATGCCCCCAACCGGTGGCCCTTACGGAATGATGGGTCAAACCACCCAGCCGAGCTATGACCCTGTATCGCTTCCTCCCATCAACCAGAACGGACCGGCCCCAGCCCAGCACAGTGTCCTGCCACGACTACAGCCGACAACGGGCAATGGTGGCTTGAAAAGGCGAGCAGATGATACATGGGAGTATCCCGAACCTACGAAAGCACGGACTTCTGAGTATGTCGATTTGACAGACGACTGATCGCGGTCGCTATCTACTATCATAATAAGATGAAGTGTCAGAATAGGGGGGTGGGGGCGGAGAGCACCGATCGTTTCGAAAGTCGTTCGGTCAGATGTGGAGCAGCTAGGTGTGTCTTTGTAGCTCCACTGAAGGTCTCCTGGGAGGATAAGATAGGGGGGCGTGCTAGGCTAAGCTGTACAATATGTCCATATACCTATAAACGTCTACCTACCCAATCAGCTCCGACAACGTATCGTCAAACAAAAGCGATCGGAGCTGCAACCTTCCTGTAGCCAAGCCGTTTGATGATGCGGCTCTCTTTTCTCCAGTCCGCGAGTCCTAGAATATTACGTCCTCGGCAAGACGTCCCCAAAGCTGTACATGCTCCGTTCAATCTATGCCAAGCGTTACCGCGCTCGTTCATCATGAATGAAGAAACCTCTGATAGACTACACGGGAATGGCTATCCCTTGTCCATCATATCAACGCCATTCCTTTGGATTATTGTTACGGCATGGTTATCAATCACCTACGTTGGCTGTCCGGCATCGGGAAGTATATCTTATCGCTGTCCCGCACTGGTTCGCGACTAATCAAGCGTTGTCATTGTGGAGACGGGTATTATCAACGACTATAGTCACTCCAAGTCTCCAACTCTGCTCGGCGCGACCCTTTTGGCTTGTCCGGTGACCCCTATCCGGCGAGTTTGACTTCTGATCATACACATGCTTCATTGAAACACCATCCATCACATCAAGCTTCATAAGATGATATCCCCTTATGCCGTCTTGGCTATAGCGCTGTTGATACTAGCTTTTGCCGGACGAGGGATCGTGTATAACTACAAGAAGGCAAGTGATCCTAGTACAGACCACCGTGGTAATGAAGTACGTCTGACAACTATTGAATGAAGAGTTTTACTGGAAGAGAACAGCTGCGCAAAGATGTCTTGGCCAAGCCTGTCGACATCCAGCCGCGCTCAGGTTTTGATTGGAAAACCACCCAGCCGATACAATTTCGGCCATTTAAGCCCATCTACTATATCACCATGGGTATAACCCCCCGCCCCCTAAAACACGACCAAGTTCATGATACTTATCGCTCTTCCATATAGCACTGAAGTCAACAATGCCATCCGAACTCATCATAATGGATACGAATTACTTGGAACGCCTCAAGGAACGTGAACGTATCATGGCCGAGCACGCACCTCACGTCTTAGGTTGCATTCCTGAGGGGGTCGAGGCCGTCCGCGAGGTTTATTCGTACATATTGAGGGACTATCTCCCGGCTAGGTACCCTAGTCTCTTCTCCAGAGATGAGAAGACGTTTCGCAATCATGTTACGGATGTGAGCCTGCCCCTTGAACCACCGGAAGACCCGAAGGCTGCATTCTCCGCCCTTAGCCAGACCGTTGAGGATGACATGTTCCTGCTGCGCGAAACTACCGATGGACACCAATGTGTTGCGTTCCTGTGCTGCTTTCCCTCCGGGTTCGACCCGGCCCAGAAGCTAGGCAAGAACCTCAAGGCCATCCATGGACCTGTGCCCTCGTACGACAAGATAGGCCCCAGCATGGAGAGGTTCTTCAGTCGCGTGGAAGTGGGCAAAAGCGCGTGCCGTACCAACGTGAGTAAGATTGAATGAGATAGTGCTAAGCCTAACCTATAGTGCGATAATACAACATGGAAAACCGCTAACCATTCTGGATCTCAGTGGTCGATAACAACGAATGACGAACTATTTAACTTGGGCAGCAACCACGTCAATGAAGGGGACAAAGTTGAAGAGGATATTGATGTTGACTTAGAACAGGTAAGACCCCTTGGACTTGATTAGACAGCTTGGCCTTGTTCTCACATCTACCTACAGGTTCGAGTCAGGATCGAGTTGCAGACTATCACGCGACTACCAAGGACTAAGGCTATTTTGTTTTCATTCAAAACATACCAATATTCTATCAAAGACATCAAAGCTGAAGGCCTCGGTCCAGCACTTGCGGATGCTGTGCAAGGATTGAAAACTGGCAATGCACCGGGAATGTGGACTTATAAAGGGGGTGTACGGTAAGCTAAACAACTCCTAGTGACATCAAATTCTACGATTACCAATATGACCTTTTGTGGCTAGTATCAATATTGATTGGAAATTGCTAACTCTGCTTGTTCAGGTGGGGAAAGAGTATTTGCGAGTTTCTAAGGTCGTGAACACGGTTGCAACAGGCGTCGAGATTCAGCCCCTATTTGCCCCGATTTGCCCCTATCAGAGTCGGTGGGCCCATCATATCAATGCTGCTATTCAACTCATAACCACACCGCCGAACTGTCTCGATCAAACCAAACAATGGATGTTTTCGAGCACTTTTTCGAAATTGATGCGGCTTTACGGGTTAAGCTGAAACATTTGTAATACCTAGTCAATTTGCAAAGCCAAAATATCGGATACATGTCACGACACCTTGGCAAATGATACTGATCTATGCGATCATATTACTGTCGAACTTATATCTGTTCTTCTCGGTACCCGTGGCTTCCATCAACTGGGGGAGTGTCAGCTTCAACAGAATGAGGGCCTGTATCCATTATAATGTGTTGAAATGCTGTCTCAGCCCATACGCTCTGCCTCGTTAAGGGATTCCATCACTGTTAATGATTTTGTATGTTAAGCAAGTCATCTTCCCATCCCTGCTTAGAATCTCCAGTAACTGCCATCGTAGCAAAACGGAACTCTTGGTAGTACTGCATGAAAATATGTATATCGGGTTGGTAGCATGCTATTTTTCCAATGCGAATTCCCTGTCCCCAAGAATTGGACGAGCAAGTACTCTATATAGGTGCCATTGCCGTAAAATGCCAGAACCATCTATGAAATATGAGGAAATCAGAACACTCCATATATGCCGGCTTATCGAAGATATGTACAAGAACATTTGGTGATACCCTACAGGGGAGGCTTTACAGTATAGGTCGACCATCTCTAAGAAGAAGGAACGAACGTTCCCACCATAGGAGTAGCCAGCGGTGCAAGCGTGACAGGGCCAGTCGCAACGTTGAACGTGTTCTTGGCAATGATGGGAGTCGCGGCAAGCGCATGGACGGCCGCAGTCTTGGTAACAACGACGTCCTCGCCAAAACCCTCCGGGCAGTTAACGGCTGCAGCGTTACACCTGTGGAGAGTGTAAACCGAGTTGGCAGCACGGGGCGCGGCCGTTACAACCGCTCGCTTTTCAGCGGCCTCCGTCGAGGTCAACGTGACCGTGCTGCTGGTAAAGTTGTTGCCGCCTTGGTAGAGGCACTGCGTCAGCGTCGGTCCGGCGAGCAGCGTCGTCGACGCAGTCGGCGTAGGTCCGATGACGGTCGGTCCGATAACCACACTGAGACGGGCACTATAACATCATAGGTTCAGTGATCGGCTAAGAGATCAAGCGATGGTCGAAGATCACTTACTAAGCGCCAACGTTGAGGTTAAAGTTAGCCTGAGCCTCGACGAGACAGCCCGGAGTGTCATATTCGAAGACTGTAACGTATTCGAGAACATTCGCGTATATGGCAATGACGGCACCCGCACCGATGTCAATGCCGTAATCCGAAGTGTCGCCTTCAACACCGGCTTGCACACGGAATCGAAGATCGGCCTTGAAAGTAGTTGCACCGGTGTCGACGGTGACAGGTAGCTGGCCACTGGACATACCCTCACTGCTCTGGGTTAGTGAAGGGTCTTCAAAACCAATGGTTCTTGGGGTTTCTCACAAGTCGGCATCGCCAATATCGCCACTGAAGATGCCTGCCTCAACGAAAGCATCATCAGGCAACTTGACCCAGAAGCCGCCCGTGACGTCCAGCTCCTCCGCCAGACTGAAAACTAAGTCGATGATGAAAACGACACCGACGGTCAACCCGGGGACCCGGATACCGATCGGGGTCTGCGAAGCGAATAGGTCAATAGCGATCCACTGGGCGGCCGAGATGTTGACAGCGACGTTGACGAAGAACTCGGCATCCTTAAAGCTGAACTTCAGGGACGGATCAAAGAGATCCTCCCAGACTTCCACAGTCGCCACCCCCTTACTGGTGCATTCGATGCAAGTGACGGTCAGGTCGACATATCCATCGTTGCTATCCCAGCGTCTGTAAAACCACTATGGTTAGATGCAAGTTCTTGGTACTGGGGGTGAACCATTGGGCTTCCATACCCGTCAAAAAGAGTGTCGTTGACCCAAGACCCCGTCATATCGATATCCGTGGTGCCCTCGGTCGACACGTCGTTGCTCTGGGCGAGATCAAGACCCTGTCGGATGAGGCTAGCCGTGTCGGGAGCCGCCCTAGATTCAACGTGGATGGGCATTGGTGTAGCGCAGCACGTTGCGGCCGCCGCAGCCGCGGCGAAAGCGGTAGTGAATCTCATCGTGAATAGGAGGTCTTAGAAGTAGACAAAAGAATGAACGAAAAGGCTCTATCGGCCTTGAAGAAAAGACTGACGGGTTACAATGAAGAAAGGGGTGTTGGCAGCATTGCTATAGACTCGAGAGATCGTAGGTCGCACACGACCTCTATATAGGCTGTAAGCCATGTTTTGCAACTTTCATTGAGGCCATGAAAACGCGGGCTTCCCGACGCCGTATGGCCAACATCGACGGATTATGCATATTACTGTTGTTGCTGTTACGGAAGGTGAAAGCGATGATCTACACACAGGACTCGTCGAGGCTAGGTACTTAGACATCATGACATGGGCTCATGCAATACGATGTAGATCGATAGACAGACCTAGACAAATCCGTAAATCAAGACCCTTACTCGCAGACCGGCCCCCACTAAACCCCTTTAAATATATTTAGAACCGATTTCTTATACGGTCGGTCGGGAAAGGTAGCAGTGAGGAGTTCAGCTCAACTTCCCCACGCAGATAACGACGACAGGGCTGAGAGGAGCTGAAACAAGCTTAAGTACATTCTGACGCTGACCAAGGCCCGGTTGAGAGTGGCTTGGAAGATCGATCTGACGGCTCAAGGAGGTTTTTATGGGGAAAGATATACCGGGTAACCTCCGGATTGATATTTAGGGGGGGCAGCCACCTACCCTATTCGGTAGGTGGCAGTGCTTGGTATTGTAACTCGTATAAAGGGGCTAACTCCACTCGACTTTCTCCTTGCGTGATTGTTCAGAGTACAACAAGGTGGCATAGTACCAACAGACGTATCTATATACAGGTCATTTGAGCCAACAACGAAAATCGAACCAGAGCGCTCAGTCAGATCCTAGTATTGCCATGCGCACACCCCGCTCTCAGCCCTAAAATACGTACCCGCAGAGGGGCTTAGAGGGGTCTTAAAACGAGCCCCTGTCACCGAGCGTTGGGTGCCCACCTCTATAACCAATTTGCGGCATAAACAAAATGCTATAATACGTGAACCTGTAGGCTACGTATGGGTCGTATTCATAGCTAACTGGAAGCTAACGTTACTACGAGACCATGCCGAGAGATCTGTGTCTTACGTACCTCCATTCCCGGGATCGTAGATCTTAGTTTACAGTAAGAACCTTTTATCATAGTAAGCGTTAGCAGGGGATATCATGTTAGTGTGTATGACGCAGCATAGCGCGCAGCGGGATGATGACATTAAACAGGGCTTAGGGGGTTAGGGGTTACCTATTAGATAAACACCAGCACGCGGGGGAGGGGGGTTGTCGTCGCAGGCAGTATCTACGGACTCACTATACTAGAAAGTCTGAATGAGGGCGTCATTGCTATTTACATATGAGTTATATACAGTGCACCTACTTATCTTTTCCATCGAGATAGAAATACTACTTGATCTCGTCAACGATGTAGTCGTCTTCAAGCATGAGTTCATAACATAACTCCACGCATTACTGTCTCAGGTGCAGTACCCAGTTAGGTCACCGATTACTACTCATAAGAGAATTATATAATCACGAGGCAGCCAAGCCTCCGGAAACGAGTGCTAGTGATAATGAGCCTAAATTGCGCCGTCCCACATCCACACGTGGGTTACGCCCAGGAATTGGCAAGAGAAGAACTTGTCATCGCATTCATGCATACACAGGGTATCAATCAACTCCGCGCGTCCACGAATTTATCCACGATATAGACACGAAGATCTGCTCGTAGACACTCGTCGACACTTCAAAAACAGAGTTAGCTCATACCAAGGTCCTTCGACGGCAGGGGTTGGTCGGACCAAGGACCTTCGTGGACAAGTTATCTTGGCAACCATGTCGAAGACTTTTAGTCCAAGCAATCCATAACCCAGTATTTGGTACGCTCGTGGACCCGTCCACTACCCTCCATGGGGATGGTTCGTACATGGCCATGACGTGGAGTGGAGTGCACCGATACCCTGTTCTGTTCATATATGATATATCCTTCATCTACTTCATACTCAAAAACATCATTCTACTCCGCTTCATCTACGAACTATCTCTGTGGAGTGGCATCAATAGCGTCTGCTTCCACGGCGACGTCGGTGTCCATAAATGGGTATGGACGCTGGGCACATCTTCATGCCCACGTGTAAAAACTGCGAATTCTAGAGGTAGACCAGGACAACCGACTGTTACGAATTCTTCCCGATAGATGACTAGATCGGCGCGGCATATGTGGCATGAAACGTTCACGCCATCGGTCAACCTTGCAATTGATTCAATTTTTACCCTAGGATTATCACCGAAGCCCTAAGTCTCCCTCTTGGGCTCCATGGGAGGAAATGGGTTCGAGATAGTCACTTATACTGACAAGACTTACTTTCTGTTTTTCATCCAGGTTGCCAAATCCCCCGACACGTTGGCTCCATGGCTAAGACTATAACAGTATCATCACTGTATATGACAGCTAGGGCTATTGATAAGGGTCCGCCCGCACCGCTACTATTCGAGGAATTATTTTACGACATTCGCAGTTGGCATTTTAGTTGGCAACTTTCATCCTATCTACTTAGTCAACACCGCGAGATCCGTATATGCATCTGACGCAAATATGCCATATTCGAGCGGGTGCTCATACGTATCCGGCAGTTCTCCAACTCTATGAGCCAATCGTACTGGAAACTCTTATCGAACCGCTTTTTACTAGGTATAGAAGTATTGATGAGCCCGCTCTTATCCTAGGCTCGTATGTGGGATGAAGGTCCCGGGTGTTGGAATCAGCCGTGGGTCCTGATAGCCGGAGTCGTCCCATGAAGTCGAAGAGTTTGACTGTATAGTATCAACTCCAAACGCAACTTTAGATTCCAACACTGACGCGTATGTTGATCCTCTCGGCACTAGGTATCAAACGAGGGCCGTCAGCCTGTGCCCATTCACTCTGGAAGTAGGATGTTCTTCCAAGCCTTGATATATAAGTTTAAGCATACTCAGGACATAAATCCCAGAGACGTCGGATCCCGAGGCAGCAAGGGCGGTTGGTCTGCATGAGGCCGAAAAGCTCGTGGGAATACTGGAAAGGCCTGATGATTCTCTGCTCAAGTCTGCCTATAGCATTGCTCGTCTGTCTCATCATCCTCTGACTCCTACGCTGAAGCCAACTATATAGATCGTCATACGGACTGGCATGCAGTTGAAGTCTTCCGTACCTATTCTATCAGAGAAGGACGAGACATCCGCTATGGAGTTGGCTGAGAGAAGCAGTACATACGAGTCTTTGCTCAGTACGTATATACGAGTATTGCAATTATACTAAAGAAACCTTTGAGCTACCTCATTTCAAACAGAACGGCTTGTCCGTCTTCTCACTGCTTCTGGCTATGTTGCAGATAAGGGGGTCGGACTATATGGTGCCACCAAATGGATCACACACTTGCAGAAGAGGACAACTGAAGGAATGGTCCGACGCGCGTACATGCCAATCATGCTCTGTTCCAATGCCTACTAACAATACTGAAGTTACGACCTAGGTATGCCAGCGATAGCGCAGGCACCAAAACGGTTTTCTCGCTTGGGGTTATACGAATCCAAGTGACCTTGGAAACGCAGCGCGGAATACCGCGTTGAACTTCCAAGCGGCAGATGATTTCTCCTGGTTCCTGAAGCCTGAGGACAGAGAATACTTTGAGGCCGCCAACTCGTTCTCCAGTGGCCACCGAGACAGCCGACCGTAATGGGTGAGTTGGTTCCCCGTAGAGCAGAAGTTGCTCCAGGGAGCGGGTAACGAGGGTACCTTGCTTATCTATATCGCGGGAGGCCATGGTAACGACATTACCGAGTTCCATAACCAATTCCTGGATCATCCAAGAAAGCTGGTTATTCAGGACAGGCCAGAGGTACTCGACAGTGCTACCCCGTTATCCCCGAAGATTGAGAAGATAGGATTGTACTTCTTTAGGGAAGCTCCAGTTTATGATATTTCCCCTCACCCCTCTTACTGCCACCATATTTGGGTATTTTTTTGACTGGCTCCTTATGACTGAAGGTGCACGGGTCTCCTTCATTGAACTTCATCTTGCATGATTGGTCAGATGAGGACTGTATTCGTGTCTTCAGAAACGTGGCGGCTTAGATAAATAAAGGATACTCGTATCTGGTTATCAATGGCTTCATAGTTCCTGATAAGGGCTGCTTTCTGCTTCCAGCTGAGTGGGACCTGATGATGCTCGTCTACCTCTCTGGTATGGAGGGGAGAGAGAGCCAGTGGAGGTCTCTTCTCACGTCTGCGGGGTTTCTGATGGACGGTCTGTACCAGACCCCTGGTGATGGATAAGGTATGATAGTAGCTACCCTGTAACGTATTATGTATAAGTCACCCGGAGTATAGCTCCAGCAGCCGAGTTGCAGGGGCTAGATTTTCGATAGACCTCAATGCCTTCAGCTATACAACGTACTCACTCTTTCTTAGCAAAAGCCATTTGCATACCGCTTCTTATGAGATGCTAGACATCACAAATCTGTTTCAGTATAAATTCTCTAGTCTCACATGAGCTTCACTTAGTCGAAGGTATTGATTCTATGAGATGTGAGGTCGGTCAGTCTAATGCCCGAAGGCATGATTGAAGGAGCACTAGAAGTAGACGTCTCAATACCCCTGAATGAAGCCCTACGTCATAATGACTTGCTTGATTCCGATAAGCCAGCGATCATACTAGAGTTGTGCCCTTTACCCCATCGAGATACAAGGGCATTCTCACATTACTTAGTTCGTGATGAGTTATGCATCTCCGTTTCCCCATACTCCGCGTATAATTATGGGGGCACGCGGATAAGCATAGCACATAGTCCGGAAGATAATGTTAGATAATATCTAACTTCCTTATACATATCGAGGTCCACATAGACAGACAGCGCAGAGTATAAGTTATACTGTATAACTACTAGGCAGGGCAAATTGGCCATACGCGATGTTTGACCCCCTGTCTGCTGTCTGCTCATGCAATGCCACCTAGCATTTGTCCCTCGCATGCAGGGCGACGATGCAGAAATATGCAGCACGATGCAGATTTCAGCCGTAGTCAGCTCCTTCCTCCATCAACCTGCAGCACTAATACAATATAGCTTATTGCCCCATCATGGCTGTCCTCAATCGGTTCGTCTGCCATTGGATTCGGCATTCCACGCTGTCACTTCTACATCAATAATGTTGATCGTTACTCTAGCGTGGTGGACCTTGTCTGTTCCTGGGCTTCATCGAAGCTTGCAGCAAGTATATATGTAGTTGTTCGAGCAAACATGGAGAAACATACTTGTTTCCTTCCTCTTCGCTTCCCCCCGAACTCTTTCACAAGTCATATTCCATTCACATAGACACTCCTGGGCAAAGGGATAAAGATGCCGTCTACAACGTTTGATTACGCGAGCTTGGCCGAGCAGATTGAACGCTTCACGGACAGCCCAAAGAATATTCCCAAACCTGAGGATGAAGCGACTCGGCGCAGGGTGTATGAGGGGGCTCGTAAGCTGATGCTTGCTATGGAAGAGCCGTGTGATACCCTGCGTAGGATTTGCTATGCTGTAAGCTCAGCGGTGTATCCAATCTTCTCATATCCATGATGACTGATCACCTCATGCCAAAGCCGTTACAACTCTCATCGGCCCGTGTCGGGGTTGAGGCACAGATCTTTGAGATACTCTCAGAGGACGATACAGCGGAATTTACCCACCTCGAGCTTGCGACGAGGACCAATGTCGATCCAGCATTGATGAGTCTGTACACCTGCTTCCTTTCTCCGGTGCTGCCAACTTACGAGAGATAGAACGACTCCTACGGTATTATCAGTCTCTTGGAATGGTCTCGCAATATGCCGACGATTCCTATGGGCCGAGTAATGTCACGACAATCCTCGGATCTAGTGCCGGGGGTTCTACAGTCAGCTATTTGTAAGCGTCCCAATATTGGAGGTCTCCTTAATAAAACATATACGGTTATGCTAAGTAGGTATAGCGCCGAGGTGATGTCACCAGCAGCCATGGCATTGCCTCAGCATTTGCGCGAAAATGGATATCAAAACCCGATAGACTCGACAAACTGTGCTTGGAATATCGGCCACTACACCGATGAGTCCCTTTTCCCGTGGATTCAAAAACGCCCTCAATATATGGGGTATTTTCTCCCCTGGATGGGCATTCAGCGTGAAGGTCGTCCCACTTTCTTCGATGTTGTGGACTTCAAAGAACTGGCTCGGGGAGCAGCTGCTTCAACCCCTTTATTTGTTGATATAGGGGGTGCAAAAGGCAGCCAGTGTATCGCCTTCAAGCAGCGATATCCGGATTTACCTGGTCGTATCATCCTACAGGACGTACCTCAGGTTGTGGAAGAGACAAGAAGGAATCCTCTCCCTGGGTTCGAGGGAATTGAAACAGAGTGTAACGACTTCTTCACGTCGCAACCAATCAAGGGTATCATTCCCACACAAATCAAATATGCAGGCCTTGGACATTTGCTAACGAATCCTGATATAGGGGCTCGTGTATACTATCTTCGCAACATCCTCCATGACTGGCCAAATCACAAGTGCATCAAGATCCTGGAAAACATCAAGGCCGCGATGGCAGAGTATTCCGTCGTCTTGATCGACGAGATGGCGCTTCCGGAACGCAATGTCCCATGGAGAGCAGCCCAGCAGGACTTGGAAATGATGGCGTGTTTAGCAGCCACGGAGCGCTCGGAATGCGAGTGGGAATCTTTGGTGAACCGGGTGGGACTCGAGGTCCAGAGTATACGGAAATACACGGAAGACTTCGACTCCATCATTATCGTGACCCTGAGACATTCCATTCACGTAGATCGGAAATCTTACTAGCCTACAATAAAGTCTAATAAGCATCGATAGATGATATAAATATGAGCGCCCTTAGTTGCAGAGTAGTCCCATGCAGACATCCACTGGACATGTGATGATGCAAATTCCTTCATGCAGTCACTACGAAGGAATGTCATCGGTCGTTTCATGCCAGGAATGTATTTCCGACCTTACAGTACAGGACACTTCGCAAACTTCCACCAGTAGTCTATAATGAACTCCTCAACCCAGAAGTAGATATCCCAGAGATAAGCGGGGCCCGACGAAGATCACCTTGGACTGTTGGCAATACATCGGCAACGCTTAGGTATGCCCGAGGATGGGGGTTCGTGCCTAGTTCCACGAGCCACTCCCTTCCCATGTCTACCAGATCTCCGGGGCCCATCAAATAGTAATTAAGTTAACGTTCACACTGATTGAACGTTTATAAACTTTGTCTCGAACCGCCCGATATAAAGTTTGAAACATCAGGAGAGTTTTCGAGAAGATAGGGGCTTAGCTATATGAGACGCATACACCACCATAACATATGACTGTAGTAGTAGAAGATTCAAAGCGTTAGGCGGCTAGTTAAGCCACAGTTCACCGTGGCATAATGCCAGTCGTCGTAGGGTATTCTCAGATATATATCCTGCGACAGGAAACAACGTATGTATGCTATCAAAGTCCATAATTAGTATTGATAACATATGAATGTCTCCGTTTGTGACTATGTACGTATGTGACTGTGTGCTACTTCTATTTCCAAAATGTCAGTACCCAGGGCTGATGAAAGCCGCAGCCCAGTTAGGATACTATGTTGATGTAAACTCCTGAACGTAATATTTAGATTTTGGAGGCTATTCCCATGGTGCCGGGGCTCACCACGGAGAGAGAGACCAACGCCTATATCCAGGGCGTTATATCAATAACAACGGGCAAGTTTCGAGAAGGGAAAGTTCAAAAGTTTGGTATTTCCGAAAGTCTCTGTGTTGCACGGCTAGAATTTCAGTATATATAAAAGGTCGTGACGGGCCAGGGAATATCTCAATAGGCCTGTCTTCTCAACTGATATCCTGGCAACACAACTTCGTTATTGATATCACCCCTCGCCTATACTCGGAGCCAGCTTCCCTCTCGAGTCTTCTTGTCTGAACCTTTCTCAGAGCACTAGAGAGTCAACCATCAGCCACCTCTCGAGGGGTACCCGATCAACACAAATGTCTGTCACCACCCCCTTACTACAACTACAAAGCCCTGCACTTTCCAGGATGTCTTCAGATCGTATCAAACTCTCGCCGCTAGAACGTGCGACTTTAGCCAAAGTTCGAGCCCAATTCGATGCTTCACAGTTTATTCGTCTACCCACTACACGGGCCAGGCCTAGACACCATGCATCAGGTACTACACCGGAGGCGATTTACAAGGTGCGAAATCTGTGGACTTCGCGGATTGATCCAATATTGAATTATTCATTGAGATATGAACTACTGTACGCAACGACAATGTATGCGATTCCCTACCTGTCTCACCAGCGACCATTCGTTGGCGAGCTTGGCAAACTTCAAACCTCACTCGCTGCTGAGCATTTACCGAAGACTCTTCAGAATATCAACTGTCTATGGCAGCGGCCGCTCAAGGCCGAACGTTGTGACCGAAAGGACGGGGGAGGCACCTGCTTCGTGCGGCTTGAGGACAAGCGTCAGTATGTGGATGTTCTCCAGAACGATGTGAGGCTTCCTCCTCTGAGCTTGAAGACCCACCATTACAACGATGCCGTTGCATACCGGGGGTGCATCTACCGTGAACTGACTAAGGGACCTGAAGCTTATTGGTACTCCCCCAAATTCCCCATCTATATTCCACAGCCCTGCCGTATCATAAATGACACAGGCGAAGCCCTTGAACAAGGAGTCTGTGCGCAGGATCTGAAGAAACTTGGGGACATCGCCCGTGTGAATGAGCACAACATCCTTACCGGCGGATATTACGGCATCCGCACCGATTTAGTCAATATTGTCGATACGGCTTTCCGAGATGAGATCCGAGCAAGGATCGCCTACATCGACGGGTTCTTGTTGTGTAACGACGACCGGCCCAACGAGGGGGCGGCTACGGTCTCCCATTTCTACCCGTGGCTGGGGCCCAACGTCGAGTTCGACTGCTGGCTCTTCCAGCGGGAGATCGTCCGGCAATGGGAGGCCAAGCCAGACAAGAGCAATAACAAGGACTACAGGCCGGAGCGCGACATCTTCGTGCGCATGTACGGACTCGGGCGCAAAGATCTCGAGTACTTACTCAACAACGCCGTGGCGGATGAGAGGGCGGAGCAGATCGCCACGATCGAGCGCTTCCACAGCCTCCAGGCGGTGCTCGGCCGCGAGCCCACGGCCGACATCCGGGGTCAGTTCTCGTTCTGCTCGTACGCTATCCGGAACTCCCGGCTGCCAATCCTGGAGCCGCGGTGGAAAATCGGCCGGGGGCTTGCCGAGGATCGTAAACGCGAGTTCAAGATCGCCAAGGTCCTAGTCGACAGGGTCTGGGAAGACGTCGAATCTAGAAAGACCAGGGCTCTGGCCATGCAGCTGAGGCACCCCCAGAATGGAGATTGGAACAAGTTGGGGCTGGCCCGACAGAAAGAACTCCTAGGGAACAATGAGGAGCTGATCTCGAGATTCATTTTCAGAAGATCGACGAGGCGATCTAGATCATGAACGGGTTAGTCTCATCCTCGGAGCTGGGATATGAGTGTTGCATTTCGGTATTTTCTTATTTGTTTTCTATTATCCGATCTGTCAGATTGCAGTTTGTTATTTCTTATGTTGGAAAGATTTTTCGCAGGTTGGCTGTCGTCATGTCGATAGACTAGCAAAGTTCTCAATAAAACCCGATCGAATATTATGTCTCCTTCCTTCGCAACGAGCCTGTGAGGGTAACTTCCAATAAGCCCAAGAGCTAGGGTCAAGCCCAGCGTGTCTTCGTACCGTCCACTCGTCATTATTTAATCTACCAAACTATTACTTCTTGAGGCTATCGTAATACACCTTCATCACCCTATCGATGACCTTCTTGACGTCGGCAGGTGGGATCTTCTCCTTGCGATCGTACGTATAAAGCCCATTGACCTCCTGCTCAATATCCGTCCTAGACAACGTCAGTATCAGCACATGTGCACGTATTAGGGAAGCTAAGATTTCAGGTTGGTCAAGCCATTTGCTTACAACTGAGTATACACGAAAGCACAGCAGTGGCCGGGCCCGACGATGGCCATCATCAGGGCCTCGATGCGCTTGAGCAGGTCCTGGGGGTCGCTGGCCGTGGTGTAGCCCCAGTCGCGCTCGCCGGCCTGGCCGCCGGCCGCCGGCTTGATGTTGACGCCGCCGAACTCGGTGTTGAGGACCGGCGCCCCCTCGCGGTGCTTAGCGCCCTCGTCGATCGTCCGCCCGCTCGCGTCCACGATGGGGCCGACGAAGAACCCGCGCCCGCCCAGCTTGGTCCCCAGCACGCCCTCGAGCGTCGCGCAGGACTTGGCGAGCTCCGGCGCGTCACTGTAGTCGTGGAACGTGCTCAGGTCCGTCAGGACGTGCTCCCAGCCGCAGTTGTCGTTGACGGGCCGCGTTGGATCGAGGTTTCTGAAATGGGTGAGCGCGGTCAACTCGTTAGCAGTATGAAAGACAAAGGAAAAAACAAATAGCGCGAATGAGGTAGGATAGGTAGGTAGGTCTTGGGAAGGCGTACTTGGTCTGGTAATACAGCGACCGGATGTGGTTACGCTGAGCAACATTGTCCTTCAGGGACGGGTAGGCCCAACTCTCGTTCACCGGAGTCCAGGTCACGATGGACGGGTGGTTGATGTCTCGCAAGACGGCCTCCTTCCATTCCTGCTCAAAATTGGCCGTGTACTCGGGGGTGAATTCGTAGGCGTTCGCGATCTCGCCCCAGACGAGGTAGCCCAGCTTATCCGCCCAGTATAGGAATATGGGGTCCTCTACCTTCTGGTGCTTACGGCACCCGTTCAAGCCCAGCTTCTTCGAGAGCAGGATGTCGTTCTTGAGGCTCTCTGGGGAGGGGGGCGTCAGGCCGGTCTCCGGCCAGTAGCCCTGGTCGAGGCACAGAGCCTGGAACAGGGGCTCGCCGTTCAGCCGGAACGTTCGATCCCCTCGGCTCCAGTCCAGGTTTCGGAATCCCGTGTAGGTGTTGACCTCGTCGATGACTTTCCCTGAAGAGTCGTAGAGCCGGATGATCACGTCATACAGCGTAGGGTAGTCCGGAGACCAAAGAGCCACGCCATCGGCCCAGGCCCGGGAGTTGTTAAGAGGCGCGGCTTCAACCAAAGCATGCGGGGCAGTCAATTTTTGGTCTTTGGTCAGAGACAGGTTCAGGTCAATGAACGCGTAGTCCTTTTCTTTAGGCAAATCGACCTTTTGCGTTGCGACCGGGATTCCGTGCAGCTTCCCTTCGATCTCGACAGCGTACTTCTGGCCAGACCTGCGGCCCAGAATGGCCACTTTGGCCTCTAGTATGCCTTCGGAGATGTTGTTGGACTTGAGAATCGTCCCGTAGCTGCTGTTTCCTATGCGAGTAGACGGCACAACTTCTGTCCATACGGTCTGCCAAATCCCGCTAGATGGTGTGTAGAATATGCTCTATCCCGCGATCTAGAGTCAGCAGATGCTATATACGCACCAATATTGCAGGGCGGGGAACAAGATAGATTCTCACCTCCGGCTGCGGCCCCCAATACTGCTTCCCCCGCGGCTGAGCCAGGTCATAGGGCGAGTCCCGAACCCGCATCACGAGCCTCACCTCGCCCTTCCCCGTGTTCTTCCACGCATTCGCCAGCGCGTCCGTGACGTCCAGGTCGAACGGGACGTGGCCGCCGCGGTGCTTGCCCACCAGCTGGCCCGAAGCCCACAGGGCCATCTCGTAGTCGACGGCGCCGAAGCGGAGGAGGACGCGGTCCCCGCCATCCGCCTTGGCGCGCGGGTCGACGAACGTCCGCTCGTACCACAGCACCTCGTGGGCCTCGATGTCGTGGAGGCCCGAGGCGGGGGTCTGGAAGGCGAAGGGCACGTTGATGGGCCGCTTGGCGTTCTCCGTCCGGCTCTTCGGGGCGTAGCCCTTCTCCTTGAGCTCGGGGAAGGCGGCCAGGCGCTGCGCCTCGGCCTCGGCCTCGCTGATGGCCGACGCTGTGAGCGCTACCTTGTCCGGGACGCCGTTCAGGTGCCATGCCTCCTGCAGGCCGACGTCGTCGTCGTCGTACAGGAGCGTCCAGCCGTCATTGATGGGGCTCCACTGCTGGTTGGTGTGGACGAAGTCCGGGCGGGGGTAGGTGTCCTTGGAGTGGTAGGCCATGATGTGGTTGGAGATGACGAGTGTCTGTAATTAGGTAGCGAGTGATGGGTGTGTTATAATCTAGTGAGCGACCAATGGCTGGTCGATCGATCCTGGAGTTTGCCGGTGTTTACGTATATAAAAGGAAGTACGTAGACGTAGGGTACCTAGGTAGGTTATAAGGTTAAGCAAGCAAGAGAGGAACGACGGACAACACGGGGGTGAATTGGAACGATGACCGACCGACCGACCGACCTATGTACATTTATTAGTCCAGGCACCCGACCCTGAAAATCTCTCTGTTCTCTACCCTCTGCTTTCTGCTCTGATCGCTGTTCCCTGCTCCCCTCCTCCCACCTCCCTCCGTACGTACGCAGCCGCTTTCGCGCGGCCCACGCTGTGCTACATACAGTAAGTTTACGTGTCGTTCCGTCGCGCGGCCTGTAAAGCGGCTTTACTCCAGTAGGGAACCCATTTTCTGTGAGACGCGGGGACTGCAGGCTTGACGTCATTGGCGCCAATGAAAAGCCGTCGACGGACCGAAAACTGGACACGGCCTCCGGTTTTATTCTTCGCATTCGGGAATCGGGAGGGGCGTCCGTTACAGGACACCAAAAAAGAAGGGAATAAAAGGGGGGCTTTTCCGGGCTTAAGATCTACAACAGCGTAACTTCGTGCATTGCTAGTAGAAACTACCGGTAGGTACGCTTTATCTTATGCTGGATTATTATGGTTCCCCTTTCTTGTCCACGTATGCTTCAACTTACTTATCTACATTGACTTGTTATTTAGCGCTAGATTCACTCGCCCGACTTGTCCTGAGATATCGAATGTGAAATTGGCGATATCTAAAGGTGGAGACAGATACTTAAATTATAGCTTCAGGGGTAAACAAACACAAAAGCAGATGAGCCAACTTGCAATTATCTATCGTGCTCAAGTATAACCATAGCACTTCAAGTCTGGAAGGGCAGGTCAGTCGTTATCTCCACCAGATCAAGTGCCAAGACATATAGCCTCCTGGAGATAGAGTGGGAGAGTGGGCAGTTGATACTGTCGGTGAAATGAGAGCCAGCTGCATAGCACACGAGCAGGCTAGATAGTATCAAGGTGGAAGTGATGCGACGCCTGTAGGTGTAGCGGCTAGTTGAAACCCTTGAACTATGCATGTTCGCATGAGATGCTAACTACACTACGCCATTACCGTTGCTCTACGTCGCTCTACATTTTCCATAGCTCATATCAGGTCTCCGGTCTGTGGTCACAAGGCAGCATATGTATATATATATTCATCCCATCAACGCCAAAAGCGTGATCATTCGTAGGCAAATAATTACTCGTCTCATGACAACACAAAAGCAGAGGCTCATACCATACATGCGGTCGTCCAATCCAGCCCTGTAGCCCTGTTCATTCATTCCATTCCAACCCATTCCTAGTACTCTTCAGTAGGTATTTCCGTAGTCACGTCTACGCAACACCAGTGACGCGCCGAACGCTCCTCCGCGCGCCGTCGCCACTGACCATAACCAGGCCCTCCATCTCGAGGGCGCGGACGGCCTCGGCGAAGTCGGCGGGCTCGACCGGGGCGCTAGCCGCCTCGTTGAGGCGGCGGCTGGCGTCGGAGAAGCGGACGCTCTGGCCGGCGCCGCCGGAAGAGGCCATGTCGTCGAGGAGGCGCAGGACGGCGGCCTTGAGGTCGGCGCGACGCTTGCGCTCGGCGGCGCTGGTGCCCTCGGTCAGGAGGCTCATGTCGATCCGGCCCTGGGCGTCGGTGGCGGCCGTCTTGAGGGCCGACTGGATGAGGCGCTCGGCCTCGAGCACGTCGTGCCGCGTCACCACCGCGGCGAGCCGCATCTTGGCGTGCGCCTCGGCTAAGCGGATCATCGACTCGAGCTGCCGCGTCGTCGCCGTGATCCGCTTCTCCGCCGCCCGCACGTCCTGCCCCAGCTTGCGCATGTTCACATACGCGTCCACCAGCGCCTGCGACGCATCCTGCGACAGCGTCGGGTGCACGTGTGCGCGCGCGTACGAGATGTAGGCCGTAAGGAACTCAACGGGCTGGATCGGATGGGTTGTCAGTAGATGTTTTTCTCCATAAGTTTCACGTTTCCCTTATAAGGTATGAACTTACCAGGATCTCATCGGCCGAAGCCGCCGACTGCGGCTTGTCTTCCAAGTACATGGAGAGCAAGTGGCGGGCCATTTTGCGGTCGTTCGATTCATTCACCCGGTCAAGAATCAAGTACACCAGGTCGAATCGAGAAAGAAGCGTCGGTGGTAGGTCGATGTTTTGCGGCACCGGGAGATCGGGATTGTATCGGGAGCCGATAGGATTAGCTGAGGCTAAAATGCTTGTTCTCGCATTCAGCGTGGTGATGATGCCAGCCTTGGCTACAGACACCGTTTGCTGTTCCATAACTTCGTGCAAGACCGAGCGAGTGGCATCTGACATCTTATCAAACTCATCGATACAGCAGACACCACCATCGGACAGAACCAATGCACCGGATTCGAGCACCAGTTGCCGGGTCTCGGGGTCGCGGCTGACGTATGCAGTAAGACCGACAGCTGAAGATCCCTTACCGCTGGTATAGACACCTCGGGGAGCGATCTTATGTATATATTTGAGTAGTTGAGACTTCGCAGTCGACGGGTCACCACAGAGCAACACGTTGATATCACCACGGTACTTGGGGCTACCTCCTTTTTGGAAGGTCTTGTTTGTTCCTCCGAACATCTGCAACAAGATTCCCTTCTTTACGTCGTCCATCTCGTAAATAGATGGGGCTAACGACCGGGAGAGAAGTTCGTAGATATCCGGGCGAGCAGCAGTCGCCTTTATCTTCTCTTCCTCTTCTGGCGTAATCTTCCTCGACTCCTCGATATTGTTTTCCGGGTCATTGGATTCCTCATCCAGGGTTGAGGGATCTGCATCGAGTTGCTTGTTGTCCACCTTGGCAACGTGGACAACATCAACGAACGTCTTGAAGATGCTCTTCACCGTCCTCATGCGCGGGTTTACTCTCACTGGGCTGACACGGAAAATCCCCGTGATTTGGATGCGATCACCAGCTTTGCAGAAGTCGACCAACTCGTTATAGACGCACACCGAGACGGAATGCGGCGTCTGACCTGCAGGCACGGCATCAGGTGTTTCCTGTAGTTTGATGACCTGCTTATCCTCAAACTCGCAGCGATTATGGATAATTTGCATGGAGTTTTTGGAATTGCATAGAGGGCGAGGGCACTCGATGGGCTCTCGGATCTTGCCACGGTCTAGCCCAACAAGGAGAGAGTGACTGCAGACGTTGCATCGGAAGAACGCCTGTCTCATGTCTGGGATGACGGGCGTGGTCCGAATAACCAACCCCTTGATACAGATCAGTTTGTCCATGTCTGAGGGGTTGAGGTCTCGTAGGTTGGTGACCTTGTCCAAGCCCCATGGCCGAGTCATGTATGTCTGATCCATGACCTTCTCCTCTAGCGTTGGGCCTTGTTGAGGTCGTTGGGATGGTTGGGGTTCCTCACTTCTCTCCGAGCTTGGAAACTGCATATCAGAGCTTGGCGCTGAACTCCGCTGGGCAACCGAGGCTCCATTGCTCTGACTTCTCTGTCTAGCCATCTCTGCCTGTGCAAACTCTATCATAAGATCATGCACGGACTGGTCCATAAGCGGCACGATTTCCTGGGGGTAATGCTGAATTTGATGCCACATCTTTCTGGTCGGCGGGTAAAGCTTGAAATCACGAATATCGACATATAAAATTCGCTGGCCGAGGATAAGCATATTCTGAAGCTCTTCCCAGTAGACCTTTGTGTTTGCATCAGGGTCAGCATCCGTTTGCGCAGTCGTCATCCCTTCGGCCCACATTCGATATTTCTTGGTAAAATTCCTCAAGAAATCCTTGAAGGAGGCATATGTATCATCGATAGAGACCGTTGTACCCCAGATAGTTGCATTGTCCTGACCACCCAAGTGATCGGCCTCGGAGGTGTTGGGATTCAGATTAGAGAACGATGCTGCGTCTGAGTGTATCTCTCGGACAACTCGGCCAGCATCATCAAGGATGACCCTGTTACCAGCTCGAGGGGTACCACCACTGAGTACTTCCGAGTTGATGTCACCTCTGCGGCTGGTTCTAGCTCTCGGAGTACGCGATGTGCCGACGAATAGAGCGCTGCTGTCACTTCGGAGGTCTGACTGAGGGTGCAAGTTTCGGCCGGGGCTGGAGCTTGGTTCGTATCGAATAGGAGAGGATTCTGATAGAATGTTTAGCCGCGCCATTGACCAGCGCATAATTGGGATGCTTCAACCTACCACCTAAGGTTCCGCTTGCTCGCGGTGTCCGGTCACCGTCGGTTTGCATGGCATCTTGGGACTGGGACTGGGAGTTGGACATGCCGCGCAAGGGCGAGCTAGGGGCGGCATCGTGATTGCCATTCGTGCTCTGACTGTTGGTGTTCTGGCGTAAGGGAGTCGACACATCGCTATTTCCATTCGCTGGAGAGGACTGGTAGAATAGAGGGCTTGATGCCAGCTGTGAACCGCGAGTGTTGCGGGGAGTGCCCCCGGCTTGCGGTGGTGCATTGGCATTACCGTTCGCGGGGCTACTACGGCCAGCCTGTGAGCTTCGCGTGTTCCGGCTGGGAGTCGCAGACTGCGAATTGCGTTGTGAACGACGCTGAGAAGGGGAAGACATGTTGGATGATGATGCGTGTAGTCTTCTCTGCGTTATGACTTTGTATCAGGGGCCGCTCTATGTGACGATTGTTGGGGAAAATCGATGGGCAAGGGGGAAAATAACAGACGTGGATGTGTGGATATGTGGATTTGCATAGTTAATGCACCGGGGCAACCGCGTGAAATTGACCAGAAACGCGTGATAGGCGGGAGCAACGCGACTTTTCGCGTAAAGTGGAAGTTATGAAGACCCATATTAGCTTATGTAGGGTAAAGGGCAGCTGCATAACTCTTCATAGGTACAGTACCCAGGTACCTACATTACTAGTTGATTGCGATAAGACAAGATAAGACTTACAGGGGAGAATAGGCACCTAAGTAACCATTAGCCATATAAGGCTTAAGTGGTCCTATACATACCAGGGCTGTTAGTCAACACCTGGACACTGGGTGGACTCAAGTTCAAAGCGGAATCGCTTAATCCATTTTCCAATTGAGATGCCACATGCACCTTGGCATTGGGACTTGGACATTACCTACAGTAGCATCTACTAAGTAAGTAGGTAATCCAACCTGAACACGGCGACGTATCACGAACCCGTCTACGAACCCCGGCGTCACCTCCATATCTACGAAAGCGACCTTGTTCAAACCAGGAGGTCCCCTCACATACACCGCCCAAGATGGCTCCTGGAATGTCCCTGTTCTCCGTCAATGCCATCATAATCCTCAGCGTCGACGATGGCTCGCGGATATTCGCGAAGTACTACGACGCACCCCACCATGCGCCGAATGCATCGGGTGCCTCGGCCAACCCATACCCCGATGTCAAGTCCCAGAAGGCTTTCGAGAAGGGGCTATTGGAGAAAACGGCAAAGCAGACTGGTGATATCATCCTCTGTGCGTCTCCCTTGTCCCTTCTCCACTTGTCCCGTTGCCCCATTTCTGGGCTCTTGTTGATGAAGGCTGACCATGTATATGCTATGACAGATGACAACCGGATTGTGCTGTACAAGATGGAGTCCGATGTCATGATGTACGTCGTCGGTGGTGTGGACGAGAACGAAATCTTGCTATACAACGTCATACTCTCCCTCCGAGACTCTCTCCACCTCCTCTTCAAGTAAGCGCTGGCTCTCTCGCCTCCTGAGAAGGCAAGAATGCACCGGGACTAAACAACGAACAACAGGCAATCCGTAGACCGAAGAACGATAATCGAGAGCTATGACCTGGTGTCGCTGGCCATCGACGAGATCGTAGATGACGGCATCATTCTCGAGACGGACCCGACCATCATCGTGCAGCGCGTCTCCAGGGCGCCCACGCAGGACGTCAACCTGAGTCGCATCGACCTCAGCGAGCAGGGCGTGAACAATCTGGCGCAGCTCGGAAAGGCTAAGCTGACGGACTGGCTACGGCAGGGACTGTGAGGTATATCGAAGCCGGTGGGTGTGGGGATAAAGCAGTTTCGTCTATCGCGGCACGGCGTTGGTAAAAATTCATGTTATTCGTTACTTTTTTTCTACTACTACTGCTGCTACGGGGATATCATCGAATGAGAGCGGAAGCCGGGCTGTTTTATCCATTAGAGTCTATGATCTAATCTGAGAAGCTGCTTTGCGCAGTCGGTTCATGACCGCTGCGCCTATGTCTTCGTTATCCCCTATACCCTCGACGAAGATTATATGTGCGCCCCGTCTATCCAGCTCTCGTAGCGCAGAGAAGAGGCCCTGTGCTATGCTCCTGGTATCTTCCCCTATGCTGATGCCTAGGACCTCTCCGATGGAAGAATCATGTTCTGGAGTATAGAGATCGGCTTCTTGGACTTCGAGCTCGACTTCTGCCGAGTTCTCCTTACTTGCTCCGCCGTTGACTATCGCGCGCTGCTTGAACTCCCCGCAAGGCAGCCCAGCTGCTGGTTGCCAGTGTCGTGTGCGAATGACGCCAACCTTTAACAAGTCGTTTCCCGTCCCATTCGTCTGCGACGCCTGCCAGCCTTTGCGAAATACCTCCAGGTCCTCTTGCTGGACACCATCCTTAGCGGCGGCGAGACTGGACTCGTAAAGGACAACCCTAGCTTTGGGGCTGTAGTGTTTATACTTCATACCAGGCGCTCTAGGGGCAGACTTGCCAATCTCGCTTTGATCCTTGTATGCCTTCGCAACTCTCTCCCAGCCTGGACAGCTCCGCAGCTCGTCTATACTCACCCCGCCCGGCCTCAGCACCACAGGCGGATCACACAGGCCGTCCACGACCGTGCTCTCAACCCCGACCTGGCAAGCGCCGCCATCCAGGATGAGCTCGATCCGACCCTCTAGATCCTCTAGCACGTGATCGGCCGTTGTGGGTGACGGCTTGGTTGATGCATTCGCTGATGGCGCGGCTAGCGGCGCTCCTGTGAGCTTGATCAGGCTGAGTGCGAGTGGCGATGCCGGCATGCGCGCGCCGAAGCTGCTTAGTCCGGCGGTGACTTCAGGGGCTAATTTGGAGGGCGTGGGGTTCCGGAGCAATATGGTCAAGGGGCCAGGCCAGAACTGGTGGATAAGTGGCAGGTATATATCAGGTATCTTTTCGCCGTGGCCGTTGGCCTCCCCGTTGCCAAGAGGCGATGTTGTTGCAGGAGACAGCAGACCGCGCAGCATCTCGAGGTCTGAGACATGTATGATGAGAGGGTTATCGGATGGCCTCCCCTTTGCAGAGTAGATACCCTTCACAGCCGAACTCCTCGTAGCATCCGCTGCTAGCCCATAGACGGTCTCCGTTGGAAACGCCACAGGGGTATCTTTGGTTCTCAGATACTTTGCTGTCTCCTGGAGGATTTTGATACTGGGTGAGTCCGCCTCAGGGACCTCCCATGTACCCAGTTTCTCCTGGCCATCCCCCTCCCTGAACCTGCCTAAGTCCTTCTCCGCCACTTTAAGTATCCTAGTCGCCATCTTGGCCGAGGTTTGGGGCAAGTCTTTGGACATTTTGCTGTTAGAGTGGAATGCAGCTCGAACAGTTTTGATGAGCCCGCTCTGCAGGGTTCTGGAAGCCAACTTCACTGATATGACGTTTAACTTATCAGAAACTTTTGTCCACTTTCCAAAGAAAGGGGATATCGTAGAGTTGGCAGCCTTGTGCTCTTCAGATGACATATATGTGAACGACAGCTTTGCCTGATAATCCAGATAGTCACTTATATGTGATATTTCAGTATTTCAAGACAAGATGCAAGATATTCGAGTTACAAAGACTGACTCATGCTGTCTATAGCTGCACCTGGACCAAACTAGGAACTAATGCAAGAAAAAACGTCACAGCCAGCCCAAGCCTGGCAGCCCTGGTATGTATGTATGTACATACAATCATACAATAGGTACTACCGATACCTATGGAAGAGAGGTGGCTCCCGTAAGCCCTAGCCGCCAGTATGTTGCTCGAGCATGCAGGTAACCAGGCGTGCCAGGCCCTACAGACTCGACCTAGGTACGCCATTTTAGGGGTTTCAAGGCCCAATTCTCTGGGTGTTTCAGTGCGGTAGTGCCGGGGCTGGTGGATTCCACGCTGGCACATAGCGGGGTGCACTTTCAATTAATTCATCAACGGAGCCGAGCATTTGCTGGCATCAACCAGGCAGAGATAACCTGCTGCACTTACACACAACTAGTTACATAAGACTGCTTGAGTCCAGCTCACAGAACTTGTCGCTTGCCAGGGCTCGCTGTCACCAGAATCACCCAATTGATGACAGAGCGTGTGGAAGGTGTTCAGCAACCCCATCGAGATCGAGGTTTCGACATCTCACCATTCGCTATGCGCTTCCCAGAACCCGGGTCCCAATGTCCGCCAACACCACCATCCCCAATGGCGACTCCTCGGCCCACGCAGCCCCGAGCAACAGCAACAGCCACGCCCCAGATAAGCTGAACACCAGCAGCGGCAACGGCAATAGCAATAGCAACAGTCACAGCACCGCCGCCACGGCCGGCGGTCCCTCTATCCAGAATGCCTCCTCCCTTTCCGACGTCCGCGCCGCGCTGGCCGCCCTGCACGCCCGCGAGGCCACGATAACCGACCGGCTCAGCGGCCTGCTGTCCTCGCAGGCGGACCTGACGCGCGAGCTGGGGCGGCTGGACCTGCTGCGCGCGAGCCTGGGCTCGCAGGTGATCGCGACGCGGGCGATCGGCAGCGGGATGCTCTCGTCGGCGGCGGAGACGGCGGGGCGGCTGTCGAGCCGGGTGCGGGAGCTGGACCTGGAGAAGGAGCGGGTGCAGCAGACGCTGGCGGTGGTGGAGCAGGTGGCGGAGCTCAAGGCGTGCGTGCACGGCGTCGTGGGCAGCATGGGGGCGCCGCAGGACTGGGAGGCGGCCGCGGCGTACCTGGCGCGCGCGAGCCAGGTGCCCGAGGCCATCGCCCGCGGCGGGTTCGCCGCCGAGGTCGTCCCCTCGGTCGAGGTGCCCGACGCGCCCTGGGTCACGCTCGAGGGCGCCCGCGAGAGCCTGTGCGGGCTGTTCCTGCGCGAGTTCGAGAAGGCCGCCGCCGACGGCGACGGCGCCAAGGTCACCCGCTTCTTCAAGCTGTTCCCCCTCATCGGCCGCGGCGACGTCGGCCTCGACGTCTACGGCCGCTACGTGTGCCAGGGCGTCGCCGGCACCGCGAGGGCCACGCTCAAGGAGGCCCCGATGGGCACGGGGCGGAAGGACGGGTTCTTCTACGCGAACGCCCTCACGAAGTTGTTCGAGCACATCGCCCAGATCGTGGAGAGCCACGGCGGGCTCGTGGAGCGGCACTACGGCGAAGGCAAGATGGTCAAGGTCATCGAGAGGCTCCAGATGGAAGCCGACGTGCAGGGCGGCATCATCCTAGACTCCTGGAGCGACGAGAGAGGGGTAGACAGGCGCCTGACGGATGTCAAGAGTTACCCCTTCTCTTTCCTGGTCCAGAGCTTCTTGCCGCCGCAGAGAGGCGTTACCGGAACCCCTCGCATGAGTTCGCCAGCGTTAGGTGGTGGGACCAACGCTCGGAACAGCGAGGATGAGGGGGTAAATATGAAAGAAGTCGACGGCTTACTCAGTGAGATCGCGGTTATGCTTGGCCGGTGGTCTCTGTATTCTAAATTCCTTGCGGGAAAATGCAAGGTAAAGCCACACCAGAACAAGTTTACAAGCCCTATAGAAACTAACATTTGCACAGGGCCCAGAAGCTTCTGGAGATGCAAGTCTTATTATCCCAGGCGTCCTTACAAAATCGAATCTCAACAAGAAAGTCTCGGCGAGGCTAGTCACCCCTTACAATGTCATGTCAACATTCTTCTTCAGGAGGTCTGTTGAAAAGGCGTTCCAATTAGACGAATCGCCTCAGGGCTTATCCCTTAACATGAATAAGCCCATCGACGGCAACTCGCCATATATAATATCTGCTGTGGACGATGTAATGTATATTGTCAGCGCAGTCCTCCAAAAGTCTATGTCTACATCACAGAGAGAAGTGGTTGTGTCGGTTATCCCAGCGGTAGGGAGAGTCCTGGGTTCCGACTTCATCGGCATGGTCCAGCGGAAAATGCGAGATGAATCCTACCCCAAGTCTGCTGTCCAAGGGGGTTTCCCGCCTGAAGACAAGATAGTTGCTTTCATCGTCCTCATCAACAGTCTAGACGTCTCCAATGAGTATTTAGCCCGTATTATTACTACACGTCTAGGCACCGAGCAAGATGAACCCAACGGGTCACCACCCTCCAACCCTCTCGCTACCTCGTTCCCCTTCGACAACGACGCCAAGTTCGTCACCTCAGCCCTCCACACCCTCAACTCGAGCTTCTCGACCAAGACCTCCGAGCTCCTCTCCGAGGGCCTGCAGGTCCTCTTCAACAACGTCGTCAAGCTCCGGCTGCGGCAGGTGATGGCGGACACGTTCCGCGACGCGGACTACGCCCTCGGCGAGGAGGAGCTGGCGGAGCTGGCGCGCCAGGGCGACGCGGACGAGGAGGAGGTCCTCGACCACGTGCAGCGGCAGTTCGAGCGCGGGTGGGACGCGCTCATGAAGCCGATCGCGCGCCTCCTGACGCCCCGCACGCTCGCCACGCTGATGGACCTCACGGCCCGGCACCTGGCGCGCGTGCTCGAGAAGCGCGCCTGGACGACCGGCGCCCGCGCCACCGCCTACGGCGCCATCCGCATGGAGCGCGACTTCTCGGGCATCGTCAGCATCGTGGCCCGCGGCAACTACGCCCTCCGCGAGCTCTTCGCGCGCGTCACGCAGCTCCTCATGGTCGCCAACATGGAGGACGAGGAGTGGGAGGAGCTCGGCGGCGGCGATGGCGACGATGACATGCACTGGGTTCTCGACGAAAACGAGAGGCGGAGGGCGAGGAACCTCATTAATGGCTGAGGAATCTCCCAAAGGTACTTACCCAAAAGTGTTAGGGTGGCGGTAGTGGTAGTGGTAGTGGTATTATTATGATTATTATTATTATGGTGATGAGGTAGAACTACGGCATAGCCTTCTTTTTCCTTCTATTTACTGGGTTACATAAAAGGTATATGTACGCATGAATGAATAGGGGGGAAGCTAGGTAACTCGATGAATACACGACCTGATCAGGTCAAGCGTTACCTTTCGCAACATGGTCAGTCGTGTTCACCTTGCTGCTGTTACTGTTTGGCATCCACCTCTTAAGGTAGTTAATTATTGGTATCTCGAGAAAGTGCTTGCAGAACCTCTAGGAGGTATCTAAGTCGGCAGGGTGGGTAAATGCTTCAAGGTTGAGAGTCGCTATGTAAGGACCTCCTAATTACCCAACCCTCCATCGATGCAATTGCATGGCTGTATGCAACTATCAGGTATACGAAGCAGGTACGGCTCTGCGTTATCGCCAGTTGCTATCAGTTACGGTACCTGGCCCGCTGGCATATTTCACACTACATACACCGGTACCTGACTAGGTCCGTACGTGCCTTATCCTATAACCAACTTCTACTTTAACACACGCCTCGCATCCTTCAACGTGACTTGAACACCACCGTCCACCTCCTTCGCACCTCCACACGTCGACACGTCGACACCTTCACACATCGGTGGCGTCCCAACATACCTTCACGATGGCTACGACACAATTCGGCCTCCTCGAAGAGCGAGAGGAAGGCGAGCTACACAAGATCCGGCTGCTCAACGTCGAAGAAAAGCCCTTCAAACGCGTGACCAAACGGCTCGTTGCCCCGGGCGCCTTCACGAACCCGAGCACCACGAAGCTACCCACCCCTCCACCCGAGAACGGCAGCGGCAGCGGTAACGGCGGCAACGCTGAAACCCAGGGGGAAAACAGCAATAACAACAACAATGCCAACACCGCCCAGCTATCCGCGGCCGACATCGAGTCCCTAAAGGAGGACATCACGCTCGACTTCGCGGCGTTCGACTCGGCGATCGCGCGGCTGCAGCTGCTCGCGTCGGCGAACGGGGCGGAGCGGGAGCGGTACGCGGCGGACCGGGTGCGGATCCTGGGGACGATGGACGGGGTGCGGGCGTCGAACGGGCAGCTGCGGCGGGACCTGGAGGCGGCGCGGGAGACGCTCGCGCGGCGGCGGCGGTTCGACGAGCTGGCCGACCGCATCGCGGCCAACCGCATGCTGCGGCCCCGCGCGGAGCAGCGCCAGAACCTGCGCAAGCTCGCCGACGAGTGCGCCGAGCTCGAGCGCGAGAGCGCCGACTACGGCGCCACGTGGCGCGAGCGCCGGGGCCAGTTCGGCCGCCTCGTCGACGAGGGCGTCCGCCTCCGCGCCCTCATCCGCGACGAGAAGGAGGAGGTCGAGCGCCGCGAGGGCATGGACGATAACAACCAGGACGATTCGTCGGCTGCGAACAACGCCGAGGACGGGAGCGGGAGCACGACCGCCGCTAAGAGCGGCAACGCGACACCGAGGCCCGAGCATCTTCTGCATCAAAACCACAGCCACAACCATAACCAAAACCATAACCAACACCATCACGCCAGCGCCGGTAGTGGTTCTCTGCTGGGCTCGGTCAAGGGCGATGGCGAGGGAAGCGCGACGCCGCGGCCGGGGAGCAGAGGCGACCGTACACCTAGGCCCGATAGCCCTGCCGCTGCCGGTACGGGCGGGGACGAGGGCCTGAAGCCGAGGCCGGACGGTAGTGGTGGTAGCTTCTCCAGAGCGGGCAGCCAGGTGTCCAGCGCTAGGGGCGGAAGCCGGCAACCGAACCAAGAAGAGGAAGGGCCTGAGGAAGGGGAGGATGTCGAGATGGGCGAGTCGGCCTCGCAGCAGCAGCAGCAGCAGCAGCAGCAACCCGATACACCGATGGCCGGCGACGAAGAGGCACGCGAGGATGCTGGGGAGGCTGGTGCGAGTCGGGAGACGCCGCAGATCACTGTTGAGGGGGCAGAAGCGGCGGCGGCGGCGGGCGAGGGGAAGGACGATACGATGGATACGACATAGGCAGGCGGACGGAGACCGACGGTCTGACGTGGGCATAAAGGCGCACGTTAAGCTGAGGAACGGAGAAGTTGTAATAGTAGCACAGAGAGGAGAGGAAAGGAGCATTATACCCGCCCTCCTAACGAGAGCATGGCACGTATTTGCGCATTTGCGAATGAAAAAGAAAAGAGTTTGGTCAAGGCTTGTTGGTTTGATCTTCATTCAGTCTATAATTATATCTTTGCTGCTCAAATACATGCTAGCTAGCTATTAGTTGAATTGGACCCTTCCTTGCCTTCACCCCCTTCACTGACTGCTTTGCTTCTTTCTTTCTTTCTTTCTTTCATGTGGTATCATCGATCTTTCCTTCCTGAATCCTACAACCAGCATCTATACGACCACCCACGTACATGCAGGTCGTTTCGTCGACTGAATTCATCCCCGATTCTTCCCGATCCCCCTTCCGGACCCCCAAGTCCCTTACACAGCCGCCGGCTCGCCCACCGCCTTCCCCTGGCTCAGGGCCTCCTTCGCTTTGGCGATCTCTTCGGCGGGGCTACCGCCCTCGCCCTCGGCCGTGGCAACCTGCTCTTCGAGCCTGCTGACGGCCTCGGCGATCTTCTCGTTGAGGGGCTGGAAAACCATCTTGGTCTCCTCGAGGGCTTTCCGCTATTTTTTGTGTGCCCGCCCGGTCAGCATATCTCCCGCGCTTGCAATGTAGGAAGAAGAAAGGAAAGCAGTAGGCTATGATGTGGTTTTGGTGGGAGTGAGGGGTTAGGGTTCCCCCCCGGGCTGCTGCTCACCTCCTGTTTGAGCACGAACTCGGCGTTCCCGTCGCTGTCGTTGCTCTTGTCCGCCGCCTGGGCCTCCAGCTTCTTCACGCGCTCCGTCTGCTGCGTCAGCTCCTTCTGGTAGTACTTCTCCTCCTTGACCAGCCGGTTCACGGCCTGCGTCGCGATGGTGAGGGGCGTGGGCGCGGGCATGGTTGTCTTGCGGTTAGGAGAATGTGTAGGTAGGGAGAGCTTCGTGGTCTTGCGGAAGGAAGTCAACCAGGTAATACGGAGAGATCTGGCGGAAGACTGGACTGGATGGATGGGCAAGCAGATAGGTACGATGCAGGAAGCAGGATCGTTCGGTTTCAAGGATATATAGGTATGTACGAAGTAGGTAGAAAGTGTATGTATAATAGGTAGGTACCTGTTATCGAATAGCTGCCTAAATATATTTAATGAGACTATGTTTGGACGTTGCCTTGTTGACGATTGGTGACGTTTTACCCAAACCAGAAATATGTTTGGTGGGGTTGGCGGGGTAGTGGGTGGTGAGGCGGCCGGCACTTGTATGCAATTATCGAGTGCTTTTCCCAATTTAAAAGCTTCATCTTCATCGGCTTCATCTATATGGGCACGCACCTACGTAAGTAGTTTGTAAGTAATGGGCATAGAGTACGGTCTTCTCAGTTAACCAGTTTCAATTCAGCAGACACATTATCCTTATAGATCTATTAGGAGCCAGCCCCTTAATTCTGGGAGTATAGCTATTACTATATGTGATATGGGTCGGGTTTTAGATAAGAGCTCCCTTATCGCATTTGCCTTACCAATCAATGGCGCCATTTAGGAATCACCGGGCACCTGCACCGTGGTCAATCATCTATGAACCCGAATCTACGATCTACAATTACCAGCGAGACCGGACACGATCTAGAAAGTAAATCCTCCTCCAGCAGCAGCACCAGCAGCAGCAGCAGCAGCAGCAGCAGGTAGCTACGAGAACCTACGGTCACAATGGCGTCGCAATCTTTCTCTCTATGTGAGCGCTATTCCTCCCGGACCCTCCGATTGCCACTACCGCTAACAGTCACACATAGCGTCTCTCACCTCTAAGCCCGAGGCCACCAAGCCCGCCGCCGCCAATGCCGACGCAGCATCCAAGCCCAAGGTTCGTCTTACGGCCTCTTCGCGCTTTGAGTTAAGCGTTTGCAGCAGCCTTTGCTAACCATGCGCTCGTACCCATCGACAGCCGTGCTGCGTCTGCAAGGACGAGAAGTCCAAGCGCGACGAATGCATGCTTTTCTCCAACTCCGCCGACCCCGCGAGCGATTGCCAGTCGACGATCCAGCAGTACCGGAGCTGCATGGCCGGGTTCGGCTTCCAGGTCTGAAGGAGGGCCCCCGGTGGGGCCCGCGCATCCGTTATCTATCTCCCTCTCCTTGCGAGGGGGGAGTGTATACTAAAAGAACCACATTCGGTCGCTCTTTTCTCATCGCGGCAAAGTTAGGGGGCGTTTGGGGATAGTCAGTCAGGTTCATCGGATGGGGAAGGGGGAGCGAAATTTTCAGCCCTCCAGAGGCAGGCAGCATGCGCATGGCGTCAAAACATAGATAAATGATATTCTACTTCCCAGAGCATGCGTCTTCTATTGCGATGCTCCATTGTCTGTTTCCAAGAGCGAACGAAGCTCACAGCGTACTGGCTTCTCATCAGCTAAATCTAGCATCCAGCCTCGCACCTTACCACGTGGGCGTCCATCCTTACTACGTAGCATGTTCTGTGTAGACATCTAGCCAGCTAGCACGATGCAAAGGGAAAATGGGGAATCCACCAAGGTTACGAAGTACCGTAATACGACGTCTTATAAAGTATGTGGTGCTAATTCGCCGAACTCTCCATCCGTGGTCGGTCACTGGTAGAAGACTTACAGATGGTTCCTGTGATGACCATCTGACTCACCAGTGATCATGCCGTTGTCTTTTTCTCACCTAATGAGCTTACGTATGCTGTGAAAGGTCTTGTATTGGGATTCGGCCCTGTTCTCGACATAGGGGATGCGTTCCGCAGGAGTGGTTAAGGGATAGTAAGATATGCGGCGAAAGAAACAAACTCATTATGGATCCGTTCTGGTACGATTGGTAGACTGACCGTCTATCTGACTGGTCTACGTCTCGCCGCTCTCCAGTCCGCAGCTACATCACGATAGTATGCATATCGGCCAATTTCTGATTCGACATTGAGCATCAGACGCCCTCGCAAATTTGCTCGTCAATGCGACTGCTGGATTCAAGGTTGTATGCACGTAACATGTGTATATGTCCCTTGCATACGTGCATACATCTGGTGCGTATGTCAGATATCCAGTACTCACTCTATGGTGTTCGGGCAAGGCTGCTATTTCGCCACGTGCGCTGGAGCCTTTGATCCCTGAGCAGAGTCGAGCGTCCCCCATTCGACAATGGGGGAGTGGCCTGGCCTGCAGGTGCGGGATACTTAGCAGCAAACCTTACTGCGTATAGTCAGACTTCAGTACCGGGATAGGGGCTCATTCTACCGGGATTAGGCTAAATGGATAAATGCACCGCTGACAGGGGATCGCAAGCCACTGCTAGTGCAACTGACTAAGTATCCAACTAGCACACGGTGAAGGGGAGCCAAGGCGGAATAGGATAGAAGCAGCTCAGAGTATGAGATCTAGGTATCATCTCTGGACTTCAAGATCGAACTTCAGATGTCTGGATGCCAATATTTGTCACGACTCTGTTTTAGCTGCCAGCTAGGAGGCAGACAGCGTCGTTATACGGCGCGATTTCTCAGGCTTCGTCAGGTAGCATCGGAAAGCTCCACTTCGCATCTACGGGCCGTCGACGTGAGTTCGATCTCCTTCGGGTTTGTCCGATTACTCAGTATGTAATTACTTGGTATGTAAACGTCTGAACGTCTAGTGCCCGTCTCGAGGTACGATATTTCACGTACTATGTAAGTACGTGACTGTGTAAGTGGATACATGGAGATGCCGCAGCACGGCAGCTTACTATTGGACGTGTAGGGTATCAACAGGTATGGAGAGGAAAGAATCCCCACGAATCGCGTTACATCGTCACTTGCTACCTCTGACCCAAGTCTTAACCTGCTCTTCGGGGCTCTGATCGTCTCCTGACATTCACGTACTCAAGTCAGCACAACAAAAAATGTTTGCTTCCATCTAAGAGCTCTTTCCCCAGACGACTCAACGCAGCGTACTCCTTTTCGTGCGGCTCTTTAACACATTTATGGGGGAATTCATAGCTTGCTCCTCCTGGAACGCCACGCCGGAAACAGAAGCCTTCTATCCGAAAAGCTGGTGGCGCTAAGATCCGAACTTCAGCTGACATCGAGTACCTCCTAGATGGGGTGCCTCGATCTCCCCCGGTTGTTCATCACAGCCCCAACTTCAGCTCCAACTCTATTAGTGAGTCTCCAGTCGCCGTAGGCTATTATAATTCATGTGAGATCGCGTACGTAGGGTGGTCAAGCGGCCACCGCGTACGGGCGGAAGCCTCAATATTATCAGCTTACACACCACAGCTCGGTGCTATATAGCGAGGACTTCGTGCCTTCGCTCGTGCCACCCACTAAATCGAAAATCTTAACCGTTTAGGGCTCGGAATTAAGCGGCAGGTCTCGAATAGGAAGTATCACATTCCTTTCCTTTTGTGTCAGTCTTGAGTAACAACAGTACCACTCGACAAGAGCGGCAAGCTGGGCTCGCCGTCTTGCAGTGTGTATGCTATTTTCTCAATGATATACTGCATCAGGTGTGGACTGCTTTTACCAATGGCAGAAGAAATCGTGCCCATGGGTCGTATGGCTAGGAATCACCTAGCTCTACATAAATTCGGTTTCCCTGCACTGCAACGAAGAAAGCCATAGCTAATCGGACCTAGTTTATATGCTGTTCCCTTGGCGAAAGAAGCTCGCCTGCAGCGTAGTATTACGCCCCTTGTCATATGGCATGCATATCATTGAATCCTTATTTCGCTTCCCCATGCTCTTGTTTGCTGCAGAGCATCGTCTTCAACGGCGCTCGCGAGTGCGGCCGCCCCCAGGACTATGGAACCACTTAAACGGCCCATGGTGGGTAGTTAATAACTACGTCCTCGGCGAGGGGTCGGGGCTACTCATTTCCAGCGAGATGATCATATCGACACTTTGCCTCTTTCTTCAGCATCCTGAATCTGTTTAAAACGGGGTGAGATAGTGGTATATCTCGCTTGAGTACGCACGTGTGATGTCCGTTATCACTGTTGGCCTGTATCAGGATGGAATCTTCGGATGTCCGTTCCGGCCGGCATCACTCGGCGCAGGCGTAGTCCACTCTGACCATAACCGAGCAAAAGATGACACGAAAATACATATGAGCCATAAATTCTGTCCGTTATATCTGCCGCTATGGGACATGGCTTCTAGAAGCGATCTACGTCGAGCTATATTGTAACATCACCTATAAATGCTACTAACTAACTCCTTGTGATACCGGTGTTTGGTTCAAGCATCCTGGTATAAGCAGCAGGTCTACATATGTAACCTGCGAAAGGTGAGTGAACTGTAAGTGTATTCGACTCGGTACGTGTATGTGGCTGCTACCTATAATTGCCTTGTAAAGTAGTAGTCAAGGAGCGTGTGAAAGAGGACCGGCCAAGACTTTTCAACCCCCCTCGATACTCAACATCTTACCACTTGACGTTCTTGGCTCTTGACAAGTCGACAATTGGCCTAACCGAGATTCTAAGCTGTCCGGGTCGAAGTCACCAAGGTCCATCTCATGCTCCCTAGCCTCCTGCGGGTCTATACCCCGACTGGGGTTGGCGCCACGAGCTTGGGGTAGCCACGGGTGAGCGTATCCACCAACCCCATGCCAGGGTCACATCTAGAACAGGGTGGTCCAGACCTTCAAGCCGCCCAGCAACAGGCCATGGCGCCAGGAGTCCAGGGCAGAGATCGGGGGCATGTTGAGGGCAGCTTACTGCCGCCGCTCCGCTCGCCCGCCTTTGCAGACCCCGGACGAAACCATATATCTGCGCTGGGCTCCCTGCTGGCTGGCCGCCTGGCATTGTCTCTTCCTCGCTCACTTTCCACCACCGCACGCAACTTCATTGTTGCTCCACGAGCGTCAGTCGAAGCGGACCTTTGCTCAGTTCCTCGGGGGGAAGAAGACGTCTTAACTTTGCCAAGTCTTCGGCGCGCCTGACAAGGAAGAGACAGGACACGTTCGGCTTCAATTTTTCCGGCAGTTTGTTCGGGGCTAGATAAACCGACAAGACGAGATGGTGCTCGGCAAGCTCAGGGAGAAGAAGGCCGGAGGGGACAACGTCGCGGTTGCGCAGGACGAGGCGCCGAGCTTCGAGAAGGTGAACTGGTGGAAGGAGCCTGGCTTGCGGAAGCTCTACTGGCATGCCTTCGTTCTCTCCGTGGCCTCGGCCACGACTGGCTATGATGGGTATGTTTCGCTCGTGTTTTCTTCGGTTTTGAAGCCGTCTCTCTAAGCCGGTACAATGTGCTCACAATCGGCGACAGCATGTTCTTCAACTCCGTCCAGGTCTTCAAGTCGTGGACAGACTACTTCGACAACCCGCAGGGCGGCACACTCGGCCTCCTTGGCGCGCTGTACCAGATTGGTAGCATCGCGTCCATTCTAACTGTGTGAGCCTACCTCCTCGCAGCAGGCTCTTTACTTGTCCTAATGGGTGGTAGACCGTTCCTTGCCGATAACTTTGGCAGAAAACTGCCCATTGCCATCGGTTGTGTGATTATGATTGCTGGTGCCTTCCTTCAGGGGTTTTCGTCAAGTATGGGTCTCTTCATGGGTGGTCGTGTCATGCTAGGCTTTGGCAACAGTCTAGCTCAGATTTCCTCCCCAATGCTCTTGACCGAGATCTGCCACCCTCAGCACCGAGGACGCCTGACTGCCGTGTACAACTCCTTATGGAATGCTGGTGCTATTGGTAAGTGCTCACTGATCGTCCTATGCCACCTGGGCGCTTTTCAATTAACTGGTTGCTACAGTTGAGACGTGGCTTGCGTTCGGTACGAGCTACTTGGGTAATGAGTGGTCCTGGCGTATCCCCGGCATCGTCCAGGCTCTCCCGTCCGTAATCCAGCTCACCTTCATCTACTGGGTGCCAGAGTCTCCTCGATACCTCATCGCCCATGACAAGAGCGACCAGGCCCTAAACATGCTCGCTACGTACCACGCCAACGGTAACGTCAACGACCCCACCGTCCAGTTCGAATACCGCGAAATCAAGGAGACCCTTGCAAAGGAGATGGAGGTCAAGAAAAGTGCCAGCTACCTAGACTTCTTCAGGACCAAGGGCAACCGCTACCGGTTCTTCGTGCTCATCTCTCTCGGTTTCTTCTCGCAGTGGTCCGGAAATGCCATCATTTCTAACTATGCCAACAAGTTATACGAGTCAGCCGGCATCCATGGCGAGGTCGACAAGTTTGGTGTACGTTTCATCGCCCCCCACCCCCCCCCCCAACAAAATACCCCCTTTTTCAAGTTGTGTCATTTTAACGCGGCTTGATAGCTTTCTGGCGGCCAAACCATATTGTCTCTCATTGTCTCTGCCGGTATGGCAATGCTTGTCGACAAATACGGCCGACGGCCGATGTTCCTAACCTCGACTGGCGGCATGGTCTGCGTCCTGGCTGGCTGGACGCTGTCGGCCGGCCTCTACGAGCAGCACCAGGCGCCCGGGGCCGACAAGGCCATGATCTTCTTCATCTGGCTGTTCGGGCTGTTCTACAGCATCGCGTGGTCGGGCCTGCTGGTGGGCTACGCCATCGAGATCCTGCCGTACAAGCTGCGGGCCAAGGGCCTCATGGTGCTCAACATCTGCGTGCAGGCGGCGCTCTGCCTCAACACGTACGTGAACCCGCTCGCGTTCGACGGCTTCGGCGAGAACAACAGCTGGAAGCTCTACCTCATCTACACGTGCTGGGTCTTCGGCGAGCTCTGCTTCGTCTACCTCATGTACGTCGAGACCAAGGGCCCCACCCTAGAGGAGCTCGCCAAGGTCATCGACGGCGACGAGGCCGAGGTCGCCCACCTCAACCTCGAGCAGGTCGAGAAGGAGGTCGCCCTCCACCAAGGCGAGTCCAACGAGTTCGTCGAGCACAAGGCTTAGCTTTGGGAACACGGGATTTCTCGTGCTTTTGCTTTCCCCTGGTTGCCTACTTATGATTTTGTTTTATCTCTGTTCCTCTCGCCTGCTTCCTCGCATCTGGAGCGGGAAGGGCTTGGCGCAATTCTTTCCCGGATACCCCTCTGTCAGATACCTGACCTCCCGTACTACAAAAAAACACACTCCATCGTCAGGCCACTACCCAAACCAGCGGATAGAGGAGCCAAAAGTAACCAGCTTTTAATATGTACTCTGGCGGTATTGAATACATGGCATTGCAGCTGACTGGGACTTTTTGCATGGGACTTGTGTATATATTCAAGCAGGCTGGCTTGACTGCATTATTATTCTGGCTGCATGGGTTTGATCGCGGAATCTGATTGTATGAACTAATGCGTGGTCATGGTTTCGGGCAACTCTGCCTCCTGCAAATGTGTATCCAGATGTCCAGACCGATCAAAAGGTTGTATTGCGAAACAACGTCTACGGTATGATCTACCTCGTTATGTATTTATTCGCAACTAAGTAGTTAGCCGAAAGCGGACGGGCTAGGGATTTAAGCGGATAGGCGGGCAGGGCAGGCGGATTAGATTGTGCAAGCGCAATTGGAACTGCGGAAGTCAAGTATCGACTCACTTCGTATTACAAGTACCTTCTTGCAGGGACGCGAGCTGTTCTTGGGAGGGAAAAAATTCGAGACAACACTTCATTCGACTACGGTAGAAAGCCGTCGACGTTATAAAAATTGAAATAAAACGAGGGCATCAGTATGGAAACGTTTGCGCTCGCATCGCAGCACGGCGGCTCTATCACCCACATCCACACCATCCACCTCGATCCGTCGGTCGTGAGCACCGCGCGAGAAATTCGCCTGGCATTGACGGTTATCATAGTCGGCTGGGTTGCCGTCACCGGGATGAAGATGCTCTGGGCCGCCGGACCAGGGGGTAGCCAACACCGGGAGAATTCATGACGACCGCTGCCGGTTTGGAGTAGTGATATTGCATTTCGGCCCCGGCCCCGGCAAACCGTATCTACAACTGGGGATTACGAACGACAGTTAGCTTATTAGCAGTTCCCAAAATCCGCCAATGGCTTAACTCAGAATACTCATAACTCCCCAAGATTGAACGTTGGGTCTGATTTCGGGAACCCGTGGATTGGCTAGTTAGGAAGGACGCCCGATTTGCTTTCTTCCCGTGAGCCACGGATGGTTGTTGAATAGTTTATGGCTTTCAAGTAACCGCATTATACTATCAACTTACTTATACGTAAAAATAATAGAGTATATACTTACATAGGACCTGGAGTGTACAATGTTCTTTTTACATGAAAAGGGGTTTGAAATGCAGAGTCTTCTAGACTACCTACCTACCTTTCTACTACCTAGGTACGAAGTAATTAAGTGAAGTTCTGTGAGATTCGAGCTGTGGTGGCAGCTGCTAACAGCCGGAGATGATAGTTTTAAGTAGCTAAAGTTCGGGAACCCACCTGGCTCATAACTAAATCCACCACAGGACGGAGCCTGGACTCTGGGCTACGAGTTAGTTATGTCTGTACCAGCCATTAGTTGCCTGTCAATGTTGACCAAACCCCCAGACTACCTAAGGAATAAAAAAGCAACCACGTTAATTTTAAGGCCTTTTTTATGACTTGAAACTGTATCAAGCACTTAAGATTCAATATGCGTTTGTCAGGTCTGCAGAAGGATGTGCTAGGGCTATATCGGCAATGCTTACGGGAGTGTCGAAAAAAACCAGCAGTTCGTACATTGGACCATCCATCCATGTTGATGTATGGATCATCACAGTATTCGTGCGACTAACCAGGTGTTTAAAGGATTCACGGCCACGCTTCGAAGCTTATGCACGGTAGGCAACCATCTCTTCCAACGCATCGTGCAAAGCCACCAACCTCACTGCACTCGCATGCTGATGTTGAATAGAGCCGCATTTGAGAAGAACGTCAAACTGGATAAGCGAGACTTCGCTGCCATAGAGCATCTCTTTCGGAAAGGCCAGCGCCAATTGGAGGTGTATTCCGCCCCTGGCATCATCGACATTCATTCTATTTAACGTAAGTAGTGCCTCTAGGTATGTCAGTGTACTCGAAGCGAGTGTCTGGTTCAAGGAGTAGCGTTGCTAAACCAGCTGGATAGAATTTAGTAGCACCTACCTACGGATGAAACGTCCTGTGCGAGGGAGTAACGAGAAGGTGCACTTGGTGGCTACAGCCTCCCCGCACTGCGATGTCTACCTACCTACATACCCCTGATGTATAGACGTTCTATACATCCATGTAGCGACTGGCTAGTAACACTGGTTGTTCTGGGGAAGTAGCGGCCCGGACAGTCTATGACTTCGAGGTGCCTTGCCTGGGTCAAAATGGATGTTAAAGGTCGTCCTCAGTCCTGGACATCAACCTAAGAATATCAGAATGATAGCAGACTCGGTCTCCTGAACCTACGATTAATCCTCGCCACAAGCTTCTTTTAGCATTACTTTCCTTTTTGGTTTTTTGGAACGTTTTTGGATTAAGAGATGACTAAGTTCAACTTACCTTAGAAGGGGAGCCCATGTCGTCAACCAAAGATCGATCATCCTGTGCCTGTGCCCTCGGCCCCTCAAGAGCGGCTCCCGCATAAACCCTCGCAAGTAGTCTTTCGAACCTGTTCACCGGAATCTGTGTTACAAGCCGGCCAGAGACAGCACAGAATTAGCCGCAGCAAAAATGGTGTCCGTGTTAGTCGTCGGCGTCTCCCATCAAGGGAGAGCAAGGGGGCGAAACTTGGAGAGCTGCGTTCGCTGATGCCAGCATCTGAGTTCATGAATCACCCATACTACGGTATTTGCAATCTTTCGAATGTACCGAATGACATGCAGTTCTAACCATCTCAAGGCAATCCGCCACGAGGGGGTCCAACCTACGATGGTATCTTTGAAGGAGACCTGCCCACTTCAAAGCCCCGGGGACCTCATCCCACTTCAAATTATCGGGGCCCTCATCCCACGACAATGGGACGAAGGCAGCCCCGAAGACGACCAGATGCTGTTGCGAATGCTCGACGTCAAGAACGAGAGAAGCGTTTCGGTCTTTCGGATCCTGCCGTATGGGATGCGATCAACCGATCGCTCACGCAACAGAGGCACCTGTCTTCTTTACATGGCTCCGGGGAAGCTTCCTCGAGGCCTGTTCATAGACGTCGACGACGACCCAGAGTTCCTTCGCGTACTTCGAGCCAGCACAGAACACTCAACCGCTTCGCTAGACAAATCGAAAAATATGCGGATGCAGCTGACGTGAAAGGCAAGGTTCCCGTTGCCACACCAACCGAGTCTGACTCGAAATTGTCCTTGCATACTGTCAAGCCTTTATTGCCTTACCACAAGGAGTTCCAGTCCGCCGGTCTTGCTGTTACATCATCAGAGCAAATACACAAACCACCCGCGAGGCTGACGATCCAGGCGCAGCAACGTCGTTCTGGAACGCAGCATAAGGTGCTGCCAGGAATAGGAAGTAAGCTAGACGGTCAAGATGATCCTGTCAGCTCTGTGCATGGTTCAGACAGTACTAGTACTGGCTCTTACATTTTATTTGCAGATCCAAACGACCTATCTGCATACCTAATTGACCCCGTGCCAGAGTCAAAATCCAGGTCCAATCGAAAAAGTAGATGTAGCGACGGGTTGAAATTGCCATGGCTCAAAGCTAAGCCGGCCGTAAGCAAGCCTACTAAGGACCGGCGAGACTTGAGGCAACGGAGCGAGCTTGTCAAAGACAGCCGTATACACAGCCAGCCAAAAGTTGAGGCTGAGAAAGCGAAATTGTCGGTCTCAAATATCACCCCAACTCGCCGTGGAACTCGGACAACTCGAGATAGTAAGCCTACACTAGAACGAGAAACCGACAAAAGATGCAGTCAATCTACACATGTCCACACTTCGAAGCAGTCAGTGTCGGAACCAAAACAGTGTAAGGGCTACCCCCAGGACTCAACCTCTTCCCAAAAGCCACCGTATGTCGAGCTGTCGCCTACCAAGCCTATGGAGAGCGTACATTATTGCCGCCGAAAAAAGGATGATGCTCCTCCTGAGAGAGGGTCCACGACAATACAGCCGCCACCGAAACATCCATTGCATGGTAGGAGAGTAGTAGCAAGCCGCCTCTCAACTCATCCGGAGGCCATCCGAGAGGTGACCGAACCACCTCCAGAAGACTTGGCGTCGAGTGCTGCAAGACTCACCTCGCCAGTCAAGCCCACAGGTAAGCGCAAGCCTGCAATATCGACCCATGAAGTCCAACCAGAGGTCTCACCACAGACCAAAGTGTCTTCGATTCCTTCGCTCCCATCTGTAGCGAAAATTGCTGCTACCACGGAGTCTTCGCTAGAGCGAGCACTTGATGCTGTCATGAAAAAGCTTGATGAGATGGAGACGCAACCCGCTCGACAAACGCACCAACCCTCTGCTACAACGTTGCGGGAGAGAACGAACCACTCGATGCCTCTACCTGCCTTGAAGCGAGTTCCGGACCAGGAAATTTCGAGCAATAAGGTGACCATTTGGCCTCCTCAACCAAGCAACCTGCTTGCTGAGCCCCGCAAATTGTCACGGCACCGGTCGATAGGACAACCTCCAAAATCGCCACCTCCTGACCCAACCCGGAAGCCCTCAGCCCGGCCCCTAACACGTCCACAGGGAGAATCCGTATCAAGATCTGTATCAAAAGGAAAGTCTCTGGCTGCTATGCCACAACAGAAAACCCCAAATATACCGGAGGTTTCGACTGCCGCAGCACAGGCCGTCCCCCCCAATAACACAGAGCAGATACTGGACGACTTGGACACCTTCTTTGATCATGACGATGCAAACATCAGCGACAAAGATGTTCTCCAGGGGCTTCAAATCGCAGTCCATGCCGCGGCCGATGACTTTTACGACGCTTACATACGGTACAAAACGGGCATGAGAATCAGACGGTTTCTCGCCGACTTGCAGTCTGTTGATTTGCTGCAGCGAGAAAACATGTTTAAACCGGTTCCAAGAAATGTTGGAGAAGAATTGGGAAGACGGAGACAAACCGGCAACGGGAACAGGGAGGATACGTGAAGACTGTCGTATAAATTGAGTCTTACTGGGATTCCATCCAGCTATTTCATACATGAGACGACAACCTATATTCATTACCTTTGACGGGACTTCTACTATGACAGTAGGCACCTAGATAACACTAAAATCGGCGGGTTGGGGGCTAGAAGATCAGGAAACTAGGGCTGTCAGGGTAGTCACGGTAGTGGCGTGCACTATGATACAGCCATTCTCTAATTAATTTATTAAGGAATGAGATTCGTCAACCTATCACATGCCTACAATACCAGTTAGCAGTTGAATTGCAGATGCCTCGTAAGAATGCTGTTCAGCCCTATGGATAGCACCCCACATACCGTTGAAAATCACAGTACCGAGAATCACTATATATAGTCAAGTAGTACATATGGCATCCCTTTATATCGTAGTGTGTGGGTCTTATATCCTGTGGGGGTTATTGGATCTTCGGTATGGTATTGATCTTTCGCGAATCTTCGTAATTTATATGGAATTACACAAATCATAGATGCAATAAGGGGCTACCGAATATTGCCGTTCCAAAGTAGGGGGATACTTCAAGGTGCCAGGCTAGCAAGACGTATAGCTACAAGGACCCAGAGAGGTACCTAACTACATACCTGTGACAGCCCCGACCGGGATGCCAAAGTGGGCTGCTGAATGGGCGGAGAACCGGAATTGGGGGCTTTAAGGCTGTCGTAGATTACGAATCCTAGTGGTTTCCTAATCTCAGCTCACCTCACCTGCTGTTGTCTCGCATCTATGCAGGTGTGTACATAATACCTATAATAACAACACCGTACCATTGACCATAAACCACCAAAAAATCACTAGAAATCGATTCTTCACATCTGTCTATTTCTCTTCCTCAGTGAAGCGTGAAAGCCGAACTACAATCGTATAATCCCGTCCGACGATCCACAATGTCGTCTACGATGACGGCAGCGGCTTCGGACACGAACGGAGCAGTGCAGAAGCGTCGGGCCTGTGATGAATGCCGTATGTTTGCCCCCTTGAGCTCGAGGCTGGAACCGGGTTGATTTATCTATCCTATGCACCCGATTGGCCCCGCCCTGTCACTCGCTCGCTCGCTCACCATTGAGAACTCAAGGCACGCGGAAGCTCGCCTGTTCAAAGGAATCCGATGGATGCTCACGGTGTAAGCGCGAAGGCATCACATGCCACTACTCGCCGCAGAAACCCATGGGCCGACCCCGAAAGCGACCCCGGGAACAAACCGATGAGATGATGGCCGATATCGCGGCCGAACCTGCGCGCGCCCCCAAGACTATCATGACGGAGATGCCCCCCGCGACCACAGACCTGGGGATGGACTTCATCAACTTCCTGACGGCCGATCTCGGTTCCGCCCCTCATTTCGAACCATTACAGACGATACATCATGTACAGGTTCAGGGGGACGAAAGGGCCTGGGGGTTCGGCGGCTTGACCAGTCAACACCTCGGTGATCTAAATTTCGACATGGCGCCGCTGTCGCTGTCGCCGCCGCCGCAACAACAACACCAAGACCAGACCATGCAACAGCAGCCGTACACCTCGTCGAATATCGACCCCGCCCTGTTCGCGGCCTCCGCCGCCGTAGCCTCCTCAGACCCGCCGCCGTCCTCAGATCCAGTGCCGGGCCTATCACCCCCTTCCGGCTCCGCGTCCACGCCCGAGAGCAGCGCGAGCTCCGGCGGCACGGCGGCGAGCTGCGCTTGCACGGCGACCTTGTACCTCGCGCTGGACTCGATGCAGAAGCTGCCGACCGACGTGACGGACGGGGTGCGGCAGGCGCGCTACGCCGCCCGCACCGCGTGGCAGGTGGTCAACTGCCCCGTGTGCGCCACCACATTCGAGATTCCCAACCACCACCACCAGGACCTGCAGCAGCACAACCTGCAAGCCCCGACACAGCCGCTCCACGCGCAGCAACAGCAGACATCCCCACCGGCGATGCGGAACTTCCAGAACCTGATGCTGCTGGCGACGCTGATCCCGAGCATCGTGCACGCGTACGAGGCGATCCTGGCGGCGGTGGACCGGGAGACGGCGGCGGCGCAGCGCGACCGCCGGCGGCTGCTGTTCCGGCTGCACGGGCTCGGCGGGGTGTGGGGCCCGCTCGGCGAGGCGACGGCGCGCGAGTGCGGCGTCAACCAGGCGTTTGGCCACCGCGAGATGGAGCCCGCCATGTGGCGCCTGACGGTGCGCGCCCTGCTCAAGCTCGACGTGTACGGGCTGTCCAACGGCGGGGCCTGCAACAACATGGGCAAGAGCGGGCCCACCCGCCTCGATTTCGACGCTACCGGTGGTGGTGGCGGTGGCGGGACGATACCCGCTACCGCCGACGGCAACGCGGCCCTCCACCTCGGCCTGAAGGATATCGTGACCCTGATGGAGAACCGGTCCAGGGCCCGCCACGCCGTCATGGACGCCCTGGTCCTCTCGGGCGCCTGGCCCGAGGTCCAGGTCCCCGCCGCCTTCCGGCTCTACGACCCCGGCGAGCCCCCTACCTGTCAGCGGATCATCGCCCTTGCCAAGAGGTCTGTTGAGAGGCTGGTCATCGCATGAGAAGGGTGAAGTGAAAGTAGGGTGGGTGGACAAACATTATTTATTTATGGGCGTGTGGAAAGCGCATGTATATTGCATGTACGCACGCACGCACGCACGCACGCACGCACACCTGCCTACTTGCATCGATACATGCCGGCTACCTAAGTCAGTCAGTCAGTCAGCCGGTCCGTCGTCCCGAACGACTGTTGGGAGCATATGGAAGCTGCGTATCACGACCGACCGGCTGGTATCTAAGCGCCGACACGGCATTATGCAGTCACCGCGGGTCATGCACTAGCACTTCGTGACGCGGCAGTGCCTTTGGCAGTCTGTCTTATCAACCTGCAAAACGGTTCTGAGGCCGCGTGCGCCGACCATCGCGCGGCCAGGTTCGATGCTACATTGGGTTCTTCAGGTACGAAGAAATAATGCTAACGCACCCACCATTTTATACTCTATGTCATTGCTAACCCGTCGTTCTACTTCTAGGGGTCTACAGGGGCTGTTGCACCATCGTGACTGAACCCTCTTTGTTCGAGGCCCAAGTCCTAGGCTGTGATTGTTGATATAGAATCTCGATGCATGTCGAGGGCGGCGGGCGAGTAAAGGGACGACGGACAGATGAATTCGGACTGTCCACCGCCGTTCGTCGTTGTCTTCCGGGGTCCGGGTAAGGCTAGATTACTACTCCACGGCGACCTCTCAAGTCGCTACGGGTCTGGCAGCACGGCACATGCTAACCTCCCAGCGTTTGTCGTAGTATGCGTGCCCCCTCAATATTCGGGGTGATGCACGCAGAGCTGTAGAAGATCACTTTTGTCAGGAATTGGTAGCTCCCTATGGCTGGAATGAACCGACCAGAGAGCTCACAGCGATACCAGTACCTGGCTGCTATCCTACGACTTTAACTTCTCCATTCGCCAATCCTTATAAACCAGGACTTGGGGGAAGGGAAGATCTGGATGTAGTAGACGGCGAGTATGACACATTGAAGGGTGTTGTGAGTAAGGGCATGGAGTCATATATCAAGCTATATATCTCTATCTTCTCTATACGATGAAGATTGTATCCTGGGTCTGATTGATGTGTGCAATAGCTTCTATACTGTTCGGCAAACAGCACCATGCCAGCAATGGTTCTTCGCCAAAGGCCCGCCAAGAGTTATCAGGGGTTCAAGACCACAATGCGTATAAACATGCATAGGTAGGCTACCTATTGACCTATCACAACAAAAATAGGACTAGGACACCAATTGTAATAGTTACAAGCCCGAGGTCGATGACTTGATATCCGGTGTTAAACTTCGCATTTCTTGAAGTGTATTTGAATGTTTGGCTATCCGCCACGCGCACACTTGAGGTTTATAGACTTGAAAATTGTTGTGAACTTTGCAAACTCCGATGAATGATGTAGGCCAAGTGACTGAACTCTAATGGACCAATACGGAAAGCATTCGAGTTGAGGCCACCTACATAGTACGGAGTTAGGTACGTAACTAACCAGGCGGCTAGACCGTTAGCCAGGTACGCACTTTGCTATTGTAGCCCTCAAGTATGAGAACCACGGCAGATCGCAAAAGTACGTAACTATTGTACCTATAGGTAAAATGGCCTTCATTGTCTGAGGGGGCCGAGGGGTTGGTTGAACGGATATATGAACTCGGGAAATCAGCCGCTCGTTTCTACTACCTTTTGTATGCACTAGAAGCTGTTATTTACTAAGACTAAAACGGAGCAAAAGGAATTTTTAGAACTTCTGGGGTCCTTCTGCTGATTTTGGTACGGGGCTTCCTTTTGTGGCCCAAGCACCAAGCACCACTGCCAGGCGCTAAGGTATGTAGGTACAGTACGGACGTGTGCAATACCTACGACTGTATGCATGCGCACTGCTAAATATATGTACAGCGCTAGGTACCGCCCTTCTGGACTTTTCGGAAGTTGGAACTGCCAAAAAAGTTCTTGGCTCGGGGTTTGGGGGTCTGTCATTCGCCCATTGTGCTAGGTATTGTACTAGGTATGTAGGTAGTCTAGTAGGGCATTGTACCGAGCATTGTACAAGCGAAACGTTTATTTCTACCGGGTCAATCTGTTATTTCTACCGGTATTTAAACCGCATTTGGCTAGACCGACGCTAGTCTAGTGCACTAGCCACCTGTGCCACACCTAAAGCCACACTTAGACCTGGCACCTTCCAAGTCACTCCCTAACATTTACCACTTACTTACTTATACCTATACCTGTATATACGCCAGCGCCGCCGTTACGCAGCGCTGCAGTTGCGGGTTAGGGTTAGGTCCCGTGCAAAGATACGGGTTAGTTAGGGTTAGGGTTAGTTTAGGGTTAGGGTTAGGTCCGGGGGGTTTGGGGGGGCGGTGGGAGCCCCCCCATTTGGGTATATGTATGTAATTGTGCTGTATGAGGGTATTGGTGATGTAGTGTATTAGGTGTATT